>PVIH01005310.1:0-95000 GCA_004025045.1 Sigmodon hispidus
ATTGGTCTGTAATTCTCCTTCTTTGTTGTGTCTTTGAGTGGCTTGGGTATTAGGGTGATTGTGGCCTCATAAAAGGAATTTGGCAATATTCCTTCAGTTTCTACTGTGTGAAATAGTTTGAGGAGTAAAGGTAGTAATTCTTCTTTGAATGTCTGGTAGAATTCGGCACTGAAACCATCTGGACCAGGGCTTTTATTTTGGGGCAGGTTTTTAATGACAGCTTCAATTTCCTTAAGGGTTATAGGCCTGTTTAGGTAATTAATCTGATCTTCATTTAATTTTGGAAGATGGTACCTGTCCAGAAAGCTGTCCTTTTCTTCTAGGTTTTCCATTTTTGTGGAATACAGATTTTCAAAATATGACCTGATAATTCTCTGTATTTCCTGGGGGTCTGTTGTTATGTCCCCCTTTTCATTTCTGATTTTGTTGATTTGGACACTCTCTCTCTGTTTTTTGATTAGTTTGGCTAAGATCTTATCTATCTTGTTAACTTTCTCAAAGAACCAACTCTTAGATTCGTTGATTCTTTGTATTGTCCTTTTTGTTTCAATTGTATTGATTTCAGCTCTAAGTTTGATTATTTCCTGCCGTCTATTCCTTCTAGGTGAGTTCACTTCTAATTGTTCTAAGGCTTTCAGCTGTGCTGTTAGGTCTCTAGTGTGGAATTTCTCTAGGTTTTTCACATAGGCATCTAGCGCTATTAATTTTCCTCTTAAGACTGCTTTCATTGTGCCCCACAAGTTTGGATACGTTGTAGATTCATTTTCATTGAATTCTAGGAAGACTTTGATTTCTTTCTTAATTTCTTCCTTGACCCAGAGATGGTTCAGCTGATTGATGTTTAGTTTCTATGAGTTGGTTGGTAGACTTTCTTTGGGTTTTGATGTTGTTGAACTCTAACTTTAGGCCCTGGTGGTCCGATATGTTACAAGGGATTATTTCCACTTTTTTGTATCTCCTGGTATTTGCTTTATGACCAATTATGTGATCAATTTTGGAGAAAGTTCCATGAGGGTCTGAGAAATATGTATATTCCTTTGCCTTTGGGTGGAAGCTTCTGTAGATATCTATGAAATCCATTTGCATCATAACCTCATTTAGACTCCTTATTTCTCTGTTGAGGCTCTGTCTGGTTGATCTATCCAGGGTTGAGAGTGGGGTATTGAAGTCTCCCACTATTAGGGTGTAAGAATTGATGTGAGATTCGAGCTTTAGCAGTGTTTCTTTTACATATGTAGGTGCCCCTGTATTAGGGGCATAAATATTTAAGATTGAAATCTCCTCTTGACCAATTTTTCCTGTGATGAATAAGTAGTGACCCTCTTGGTCCCATTTAATTGCTTTTAGGTTAAAGTCTACTTTGTTAGATATTAGGATTGCAACCCCTGCTTGTTTCTAGGACCGTTTGACTGGAAAATCTTTTCCCAACCCTTTATTCTAAGCCTGTGTCTGTCTTTGCGGTTGAGGTGTGTTTCTTGTAGGCAACAGAAGGATGACTTCTGTTGTTGTATCCATCTTGTTAGTGTGTGACGTTTTATAGGAGAGTTGAGACCATTGATATTAAGGGAAATTAGTGACCATTGATTCATATTTCCTGCCATTTTTGGTGGTAACTTGTTTGTATTTCCTTTCTCTAGGGTATTCTTCTGTGGACTTATTGATTGTTTGTGATTTCGTGGATGTATCTGGGGTCCTTAGGTTGGAGTTTTCCCTCTAATACTCTCTGTAGTGCTGGATTGGTAGATAGATATTCTTTCAGTCTGACTTTGTCCTGAAATACCTTGTGTACTCCATCTATGGTGATTGGTAATTTTTTCAGGTTATAGTATTCTAGTTTGGCAGCCATGCTCTTTTAGCGTCTATATAACTTCTGACCAAGCCCTTCTAGCTTTCATCATTTCCATTGAATAGTCAAGCATTATTCAGATGGGTCTGCCTTTATATGTGAGTTGGTTCTTTTATTTTGAAGCTCTTAAAATTTTTTCTTTGTTGTGTATGTTTTGTGGCTTGATTATAATGTGGCACACTGACTTTTTTTTGGGATCATATCTATTTGGTGTTCTGTAAGCTTCTTGTATTTTTATAGGCATTTCCTTCTTCAGGTTAGGAAAGTTTTCTTCTATGATTTTATTGAAAACATTATCTGTGCCTTTGAGCTGGTCATTAGGTCTTTTCATGGTGTCCCAGATTTCCTGAACATTTTGAGTTATGGCTTTTTTAGTTTTACTATTTTCTTTGACTGATATATCTATTTGAGCTACTGAGTCTTCCACTTCAGAGATTCTATCTTCCATCTCTTGAACTCTGTTTGTTATGCTTGTATCTGTAGTTCCAGCTTTTTTCTTCAGGTTTTCTATTTTTATCTTTGCCTCATTTTGTGCCTTTTTTATTGCTTCCTTTTCAACCTTTAGTTCCTGGCATGTTTCTTTCATAGATTTGTTCATCTCTTCCAATTTTTTGTTTGTATTTTTTTCTATTTCTTTAAGGCTATTTTTCATATCTTCTTTGAGAGCTTCGATGATCATCAAAAAGGAATTTTTGGTGTTGCTTCCTTCTGTTTCCTTTTCATTGCTCAGTTCAGGTCTTGTATTTGTAAGATCGCCACTCTCTTCTGGAGTTACCATGTTGTCCTTTGTATTATTATGTAATTTTTTGCACTGACGTTTGCCCATGGCTTCAGTGGTTCACGATTAGATGGCTCCTGGTCAGTTGTGGCACTCAGGCTTGTGTGCCTCCTGTCACCTCTGAGGAAAAGGTCTGTTCAATCACTACTTCTGCACTGTGCAGGGGACTGAATTTCAAGTCTTTAATCTTTCTCTGTTTGACCATTTGGAGGCGGGGTGCCAGCAGTGCAAACTCTCTCAGCAGCAGCTGGGGGGACCGTGGCAGTCAGAGTTTATCTCTGTCTGCTACAGAGTGCCCTGGGACACACTCTGCAGACAGCACCTGGACCAGGAACAAGAACCGATGGGAGCTCAACTCTCCCTGGCAGGGATACAGGCGCTGGTGCCTGCTGACCCCTCCTCATCTCTGGGCGGGGTCTGAGTCTATCCTTCGGGGTCCCCAGTCCTTATCTGTTTGCTCAGTTGGAGGTGGGTAGCCGTACAAATTCCCTCAGCAGCAGCTGGGGGGACCGTGGCAGGCTGAGTTTAACTCCACCTGCTACAGAGTGCACTGGGACACGCTCTGCAGACAGCACCCAGTCCCGAAACCCTACTTTGTAATCTTGTTGGAGCTGGAGTGATGGCTCAGAGTTTAAGAGCACTTGACTATTCTTCCTGAGGTCCTGAGTTCAATTCCCAGCAACTACATGGTTGCTCACATTATAATCTTATATGAAGACTAGGCCTGACTTCATGTGGCTTTATAATAACATAATATTAATATGAGAAAAACTTCTTTGCACAACACCTGGTTTTTCCTAGATCGATGATCAGTAAATGTATTTATTCTCACAGGAAAAATTGTTTCTAATGCCTAATTATTGAAATTACAGATATATTTGTGTTCTAATTTACCTTGACCATTCTCTAAATGATAAATGCAGTAAAATTTCATTGAGTTACATTAATTATATATAGTAATACAACATATCTCAAAGCTATGGCTGAAAATTAAGACATAAATAATCAGAGAATTTCTACTCACTGGCCAATAGAATTTATTTTTAATAAACATGATAGGTTAGCTCAAGTTTTCTTTCAGGCCTTTAACTGATAATTCTTAAACATGTTTTTCTTATGTTAATTATAAAATATTGTATATTTCATGTTATTACTTTGATGGTCTTGAATCTGTATAAATATTGTAGGGAAACCCATTACTCTAATAGTTAGACATGGTGTGCATACTTGTAATGTTTTCATTGTTCATCATGTTATTGTAAAATAAATGCTTCAATAGTAGCTTGATTTTACATTGTGAGCTTGCTGATTTTGATGGTAAATCTGAAGCTACAGGTGAAAGTTCAGCTCTTCATACTTGCTCTGCAGCTGCATGTGGCTACAGCTACTTAGGAGACACTGTCTCACAGCCTTTTTGTCTGTGGATCTTTACCACAGCCCTGTGAGCTATTTAGTTCTAAACTCTGTTTCTCAAAGTAATAAATGTCAGGGTTCACTTTTTTCCCTCATATTCTAGCCCCTTTCATCACATCACATTACTTCTTAGCTATCACAAAACTCTACAACTTAGCTCTTGGCCAAAACAGCTATTATTTAGTATTTGTAAATACATAATTATCATCGCAAAGTGCTCAACAAATTAGAATTTGTCGAAGATTGGGCAAAAGTTCCATTCTTGACAAAAAAAACCACAAATATGAATGTATGTTTCCTTTTTAAATTGCAAGTAAAGAAAAACAGTTATGAAATAACAATTTTATATTTACTTTTAAAGTAAATATAATGAAAAACTTTTAAGAAAAAAGGAAAAGCTATATTGCAAGTGATTATTACTTTAAAAGGTTCCATCCACTGTGCTGTCCCTGACAGACTCCTTTACCTTTCGTTTCAAGGAACAACAGTTACACTCTCTTGTGTTTCATGTCAGCCCATCTGTACCACAGTCAAATGGCTGCATGGCAATGACATGTAGCTTCGGTTTAGAGACTTTAAGCCTCTGTACATCAGTGTTATTTAAATGTATTCTTTTTAACATATTGAAAGAGAAATAAGATTTAAATTCAGGTGTGTGTAAAGTTAAGCAACATGACCATGCTCCTGAGAATAGAAAGTGCTCTATGTACAACCACCTGTCATCTTCTAGTCTCATTTCCCACACAGTTCTACAAAGCCATCATACTGTGCTATCAACTAAGTTACAAAAACTTAAAAACTGTATATTTGTTTTTTCTTCAATACATTTAGCAAATGTAACTTGCCAATTTGTTTAAGTGAGATATGTCCTAAGTAGGGAACTCTTGATAAGCCACAGAGACTGGAAGGGGAAAGCATAAAGAGTAAGAACTGGTGGCTGTTTGCTTAGAAGCTTAATCAGAAGTTCTGGGAAGTGGCTTTGTGAATGTAAAGACCTGAGTCCAGTCCCAAGAAGCCAGGTGCAGTGCTGCCCACTTGGAATTCTAGCTATGAGGAGGAGGATACAAGTGGATCCTCCAGACTTGCAGCAAGCTGCAGGTCTCAATTAGAGACCCTGTCTCAAAAATTAAGGTGGAAGGCAGTTGGTGTTTAAGGAATGATACCCACAGTTGACTTCTATTGTCTACACATGCATACATGTACTTGACCACACACACATTCTAATTAGAAGTTTATGAAGATACAAAGCTGAAAGATTGAGTTTGTTTCATAGAAATGTATGTAGTGATTATTGTAGGCTAGTTGTAATCCTAAACTATAAAAAGAGTAACTTTTTAGATAGTAACTCATGTAATCCTTATACTATGTACTTATGGTGTTATCTTTTCTCACAGCAGAAGTTAGACCTGTTCAGTGCTTCTCTAGTTGCTGCTCACTTAACCACTGTACTGTGCTGCTTATTCCATAAAGATACTGGCAGAGAATCAAATTATGGAAGATGGGAACAAAGCAGCATTTGATGATTCTAAAAGATAATTTGTCTTTGCAGATGGAAATACTCAATAAATTACTTGGTCTTAGTTAATTTTCTCAGTCTTAGCTTCTTTATTGATAAAAATGAGGCTAAAAATACATAATTCAGAGGATGAGAAATATCAAGTACTGATACATCATAAGCATTCAGTATATGTTAGCAATCATCATCAAGTTTGTATTACTTATGAGACCTTCAGAATTGATCATCTGAACAGAGAGATCTATCAAAAATTTAAATGCGGGGGCTGGAGAGATGGCTCAGCGGTTAGGAGCACCCTCTGCTCTTCCAAAGGACCTGGGTTCAATTCCCAGCACCCACATGGCAGCTAACAACTGTCTGTAGTTCCAGTTCCAAGCAAACACCAAGGCAAATAAATAAAAATAATAAATAAATAAAGTTTAAAAAAAATTTAAATGCTCAGTATATCAATGCAATTGAGGGATTGAGAGAGCTACTCAGAGGGAGGCACCTGCTCGGTTTGCTAGAAACTCTAGCTGCCCTACTAACAGCAGAAAGGGAGTGGAGATCCTCAGTTCTCTGATCATTTTTATGAAAACACTTGGCAATATACTCTCATGGATTAGGTTTAAGACAGATATATGCCTGTCCATTTCTTGTTAGCAAAAACTACACAAGACACATCAGTTTTCCCCACCATGACTAGCACTATTTCTGGAGTCTCTAAGACAGAGTTTAAATAGTGCTTGTGTGACTAAGGGCAGTTTAGCTCATTCACTCACTTACTCGTTTATTCATTCAAATTCTGCAGGCATGGTAAGTATCTATGGAGATAGCATATCAAACTTGAAAAAGTCACTATCCTCAGAGATACAAAATATGCGATAAAAAAATAGTATGAGTGCTTCTTAAGGTTTTGGATTGGTTTTTTGATGTTGTTCTTTTTGTTCTGGGTGTTTTGAAGTTGTTGGGGTATGTGTGTGTATGTTGGATATTTGAGCTTTGGTGTTGATAATTGTTTCTGTCAGGAAAAAGAAATATCCTTTGATATCCTTGAAAATTTTGTCATATAATTAAGCATCTTTAAATTAGCACTAGACTAAGAGTATATAAAATATTTTCATCTCTTAGAGTGGTGAATCAGCCAATCAGTGTTCTTATCTTAGTTATTAGCATTCTGTCAGACTTGTACAGTAATGATTAGTTACCCTTTATTGTACTTTTGGCATGCTTCCCATGTTTAATTTCATTGTAGGGAAGGAACACATAGTTAAGGAAATTGCAAAAGAGGAGGAGAAGTTAAAATAGGGAAAATAATAGATTCAAAACTGATTTTAACTTATTGTTGTAATGATACTTCTAAACAGAATGAGCAAGGGTGATGTTAAAGTTCTTATTTCAAGTATTTTATGTTTAGTCTCACAACTTTAAACTTGAAATTTTTTGTTTCCTTTGAATTACAGGTTATTTCTATAATAGCACAATTGAAGCTGACAAGTGTACTTTGAAATAAATGTATAAAAATAAGTTCTAAATATCTTTTTAAAGGACTAAAAATATTTAACTAGCAATTATGAATGTCTTCACACATATGTATAGTTTTAAATAGTTATCCTTATGAAGCAGTATTATTACTCATAAGTCTCTTGCTAGAATATAGTTTAGTATCTACCCAGAGACATTGTCCTAAAATGTATATGAAGATGGCACCATTGACTGTGATTCTTGTTGCATACTGAACTGTGGGGTGCAGTGTGACTGGGGCAGCGCCACCATAGTGCCCTGTATCCCAGCCTTGCTCCGTTCCCACATCCCTGCTGAGTAGTTGTTCTGCTCGCCAAGAAGCCTGTTAAAGAGCCTGAGAGCATGTGTACAGCCTCCGTGTTAATAGTTAATTGGTGAGGATGGCGAGATGAGAGGACAGCCAAGCATGTGGTCCCTCAGGCTCAGGCAGTAGACAAGCCTTCAGTGACAATAACGGCAGATGCTCACATTCTCACAGCTTAGTTGTTCCATTCTTGTTGAGGCAAAGTTAATAAACTGAAAAAAAATAGTTATATCTAAGAACACTAACTCTTTAAACTCTTCTACATGTTAAATTATAAGAATATTTTAACTTTCAAATTTTTATGTGTAAGTTTCTATTTGAATAGCTATTATCCTCCAAGTATGTTAAGCACTCTACTGTGCCCACCGCCACTTACTATTTTGAACAAATGTTTTTTTCCTTTGATGCCTTTTTAGCAAGATTTGCATTTAGCAAAGTAACTAAAGTACTTTAAAATGGCACATTTTAATTTCTGTATCTAGTCAGATTCTGATTTATACATGGGAATTATCTTAAATATTGGTGAGAAATATCTGTCTCAAAATTATGTAAACATTTTATGCCTATTTATTTTCTTTTCAATTTCAGCAATAACTGTGTGCTTCTGAAGATGAAAATCAATACTATGTCTTTCAAAAAATAAACACTTAGTTTGTGCCTAAATACAGTTTTGTTAGCAAAATAAAAGAAAATGGATTTTCTGTAGCTTGTATACTTCTCACACAGCCCATGACAGGTTATCTTTGATTTTTGTACTTTTTATAAATTAAAAAACATTTAACCTAAAACTGTCAAAAAGTAAACACTGACACACTTGGTATTTTCTTTCAAAGAATATTTATTTTTTTCTTACTGCTAGTTTTTATCAGTGTTGTCAAAAATCTACACTCTTTAAGGAACTTTTCAACATGAGTGACCCAAAATGTTCCTCCCACTGTCATAATGCATGGATGAAAATCCTTTGCATTTGCTTAGAAAACATCAGTGTCTGAACTGGTTAAGCTTGCTTTTTTTCAGAACAGATTGCAAATTTGAAACTAGACTGCAGCATGTTTTTATTTGTTGTCATTGGTACTTGCTACTTGATATCTGTATCCAGTATTTTTATCACACAGTTACTGTCTTCCAGTGATAGGATCCTTACAGTTTCTACCCCACCTTCTCATTTGAACAAAACCTAAACTGCTAATGGGCTCAGACCAAAGAAAATGCAGAGGGGTGAGGGGTGAAGAACCCGATCTCTTAAAAACTGAATGAAATTTAAATTATTATCTTAATTAAGATTTTTTCAAATTACTCAATAATATCACTAGACTAGAGCTTTGAAGCCACTAAAGTGAATAATGCAGAGCATTTGTTTGCAGAGAAATGTCCCATCTGTAACACTGGGTTCAATGCTGGAATTTTACCAGCTAAACCAAGTCAAGCCATGGCTACAAATCACTAATATGAATTTTGCAAGTGGACTATAATGGTCTTCTAAATTTATCTTTTATTATCAAATCAGTAAGAAATTATTCTTATCCTTAAATAAGAAATAAGACAGTAAAGGTGTTTGCTACTAACCTTGACAATTTGAGTTTGGTTGCCAGAATCCACCTAGCAGAAAGTGAGAACCAACTCCTGCCAAGTTATCCTCTGACCTCCGCATTCATAGCATGGCAATCTTGTGCCCAGATAGATAGATAGATAGATAGATAGATAGATAGATAGATAGATGCCCATTATACGTATGAATAAATAATGTGTGTGCCCATATATAAATAAATAAACACACATGCTTATATGCAAATAAATAAATGAGGTTTACAGACACCTACACAAATGTACTCAAACCCACACAGAGAGAGAGACATGGTTTTAAATAATCTTTAAAACTCTAATAAGGAAAATATTTAAGGCTAAAAATTTTGAATGTAGCCTCTTGATGATAGCTACCCAGTACTAATGAATAAATACACTATGTATCATTTTCTTCATGATTCCACTCTTAGTCAAGATATTGTCATCTAATAATCAACTTGTAATCTTCAGATATTAATTATCCCAAAAGTGCTTGTAGGAAAATGACTTATTTACAAGATTTTAAAAGAAGCTTTCTTCCCCCAAGTGAACTGAGTGATACTCAGCCCATTTAAGTTTTATACTGTATGTGTCAAATTCTAGTAACTTTATATAAGTCTAGTAAGCTGTAAATATAGTTCATTTTTCCTTAAACTAGAAAATAATAGAACTCTTTCAACCCTCTTAGTATAAATTGGAATTCTTATAGTTCCCAGTTGTCTTCTGTTCAGTGTGCATATTAGCAACATCTTGTTATATTCTAAAACTGCCACAGTTCATGCACTTTATATTTAACAGTTTTCTTGGTCAGAAATGGCTGAAATTTTTACACTTCACATTATCTGTAGGTTTCTGCCTACAGCTGTCCATGGAACATTTTGTCTTAATGTATAGATACACATTAAATAAGAGCAGGATATAGTAACTGCCAGATTTGTGTTCATATTAAAAAGGGAAAAATATCATTTATAACCCTTTTATTGTGTTTGATCTAACCAAAGTATATTTATTACAATGTAAAGAAAATAGGTGTGTGTGTATCTGTGTGTGTGTGTGTGTTTCACTTTCTTTAAAACAATTGGGATGTTGTTTTTTATTGTGACTGATATGTATTCCTGAAGTATAGTAGTTATTAGCTAAACAGCTATTTAGGGTGAAGCTCAAATCCATCAGTGGTATAAAGAATAGAGTGTCTCCTGGTATAGAGAATGAGCCATTGTTGAGACATATGGGACCTTTGGCTGTTGGACCATATCTTCTTTCTGATGACCAGTGTCCGGACACAGACACAGCTAGCTGTTCTGAGAGCAGAAGCCAGGAAGGACCTGTATATTCAATATATGTGAACTGGATACAAGAAAAACGGGAGAAGGGTCTTTTACATTATTTTTACATAGATTTTTGCATTAAAAAAATAGAAGTTTCATTGTGCATTTATTTCATTAAAAATTATTTAATATTTTATTCTTTGTGTTACGAGCTTTCTGAAGAGTACCTGTGAGAAAATTAGGACTTTGGAATTATTTCCGTTTTCTTATTTGAATGCTTACCTTCCTTAAAGCACACTTAGTATCTTTGAAAAAATATTAGTTACTTATTAATGCTAAAACAAATGTACTTGTTACTAGTTATATTTTTCAGTTGCTTAAATACCAGGTCAAATAGTATGCCCCGATGCTATGTTTTAGCCCTTTGCTATTAATTACATTATTATTATATAAAAAGATCTAGCTTTTTTAATAATGTTTTTATATCCTACGTAGTTAATCTTTAATGTTGGAGAGTACAAAGGGAAAGATTAAATTAGCCTTGTAACCTCTTTCTCTTCCAGACTGATGATGGAAAATAAAAGCTCTTAGCCATAAAATGTAACACTTAGAATTAATATTTAATTAGACAATTGTACACTGTGGCTGAAAGCTTCCAAAGAGTTGTTAGTGCCACAATTGACCTACAGGTTTAATAATAACTCACTTCTAGAAACAAGTGCCAGTTCAGCAGAGTAGAGCCACTAAGAAAGTCCTGAGAGATTAAAATCAGCAAACCAAATGGCAGGCAAGGATTCCTGGGATGGAGCCTTCTGGAAAGCTGGGAGCTGGAATAGCTTTTAAGCCAGGATTCAGATGAGAACAGTGGGTGAAAAAGCTGATCCCTCCTGTTCTGGGAGCTTCTGGTTGTAGGCCAAAATCTTAGAACAGATTTTTACTAAATGTTTTTGCTGCAGCTATTAACTTACATTGAAAACCAAATATCGAATAATTTTTCTGTAAAATTTAACTAGTTTTTGTGTAATCATTAGTTCTAAATATTAGTACATAATATCTGTAAGTTCAGATCATTAGATTGTCAGATCGGTTTGGCGCTGTACATCTCTGCTCTTTTGCTGTGACATGCTGTTTCCTTGTTCCCTGTATAGTTGATTTATATGGTTCATTTCTATAGTATTTCATTACAGAGCATTACACAGAGCCAGAGAAAGAATTTGGAAAATCTGTAGCCCAAGACTTTTTCTCTAAATCATATATGGGTATATATAGATGTATTTATATTAAGAAGTATAATTTAAAGGCACCATTAATTTTAGAAAGCTTATATTATAAAGCAGTTTTACATTTGCTTATTCTTAAGATGTAATTAAATTACAGGATAAATAATTAGACCTCCTGGTGAAACATTGGATCTCTGTATCTTAGAAAAATATATGCTGAAAGTAAGGTATTTGAAAACGTGTAGCTATAAAACAGAGACTGAAAGAGGACACCTTAAATAATTAATTGGGTATATCTTAAATAATGAAAGAAAAGCTAGTCATTAGTTAAGAATCCAAGCAGGTGAAGACCTTGCCAGCAGAGGGAGTAGTCCTGTCTTATGTCAGGTTCCCAGCATTTCCCCACCTGCCTCAGCCCTTTTCCCAGCCAGTCTCCCATCTGGACCTGGCTCTGGCTCCCTGCTCCTGATGACAGGCTATCATTTTATGCTCAATGTGTTATGATTGTAAGCTGATTTTAAACTTTAGAATCTTTAATCTGCCACAGCATCACAGACATTAACTGGATACTCTGGTCTCGGGGCAAAGAAGTAAAGTAGAATCTATCACTTGAAACACATTTTCCCATAAACAACCAAGGTTTCTGATTAATTTCCATATTGTAAAAATAGATGGTGAAAAGTCTTGAGGAGAGCTTAAAATTGATTTTGAATACTATAAAGTATTATTTATTCTAGCCTGCCTTTGGTAGTATTTTCTGCATCCCATTTCTGAAAGTATTCAGAACATGTTCTATTTATGTTTTTTATTTATGTAGAATGTTGACTGAAAACAAGCAAAATTTGTATCAGTGTCTACCTGTATAAACAAATGGTATTTCTAAACTCATGCTGTAAAAGCAGGAACCAGCGTTTTCTAAACAAAATTAGAATATCACATGGGTAAACTCATAAAGCACGCAAAAACATGTTTATTGCCTTTTCCTAGTAAGACATGAAAATTTTAACAATTTCTTTTTCTTTTAAGCTGAAGTATATTTGTCTTCAGCTCCTTTGTGCAATGTTTTAAGCTTTAAGGGAAAAATGTTAGTTTATTTTTTTCTGTATCAATGTTATTATATGACGATATCAAGAGATAGGTTCTATTTAAATTACCCTATTTACAAACAAGTTTTTTCTATATTCTAAAATAAGCTGTGAGCTTCAATAAAAGTATTAAATCTGCAATGGTTTAATTTAATAGACATTATAAGCCTGTTATTGTAAGTTAAAATTACATTCTTTATTAAGCTCAAAAATAATAAACAGAATTATCAAAATCATATTGTTACATAGGCTTCATGTTAATAAAATTGAGCACATAAGAAATATGAAAAGTATTTTCCCTCAAATATCCCCATTTTTCTCCCTTATTTAACTTGAGTGTTGGATTTCACAGCAAATGTGTGCATTTTTCTAAAGAAATTTGGTGTCCTAAGCTCAATTGTAGGAGTTCTTCATGCACATACACACCTCCCGTCCTGTGCTGGTCTAACAGAAAGGAACTAAATATTTTCTTCTCTAACTATAACTGTGCTTTGTCCAGATCTAATGCTCATGCCATCCTCAAATGGGAGCTCTTCTCTCATATTCTTTGTTGTCTTGCTTAGTATAAATGGAGGAACCCAAGAGTGTATTCTTGAGACAGTATATGTATGCATGATTTTAATTGATTTATTTCTCAGAAGTCTCTTGGAAATTAAAATACTGATTACTTCTTAATCCTCAAGTTAAGATACTTACTAGAAATTTATTTTGTGCTGATACAAATTCCATCCTTTTTATTGTTATGGCAATTAGTGTCATCAAAGTAAAGGAATGTTCAGAGTTTAACGTATCTTGTTACTTATCAGTGCTAACTAATAGCTCAGATTTGTGTTAGAACAATTGTGGTAGGTTTATACAACAGTAGTGAAATTTTTATCTTAAAATTTCTGCTTTAGCTGTATGAGTTTTGAGTTGAAAGGAAGTGTTAAATTAATCTTTGAGAAATTAAAATCCCTTTAATGGATTTGATGTATCCTAATTGAAAATGTGCTACCATTCTTTAAAAGCAAACAAGAAACAGTCAAAGCAAAAACTCACCAGGTTCTTGTGAATCAAAATTACAACAAAATAGCAGACAACTGGGTAGTCTAGTTTGCCTTGTTTATTTGCAGCAGCATCTGACATAAATTGAATTTTAAAAATTACACTGGAACAGAAAATATTAAGGGCCCTTTCTGCAACTTCTGACAATGCCATATGAGATTGCCAGCAAACTCTTAAAACTCCTAGACACCAGCTCTCTTCTCCTCTGGCTTCCCTCCTAGTCATATCTTGGCTGCTATCCAGAGCTGACAACTTTCACCCAGGAGAGAAGGGAGATTTGCCTAGAAGAAGAAGAAGGATTTTTGAGTCATCCTAGATTTTCCTATCCAGATGGGCAAGGAGGAGGGGTGGCAATATCATTGTACATACTTGGGTGATGTCATTATGGCACATGTGCACTATAACCATTAATTTAGTGATAATGACTAAGTTCTGATATTCTTATTCAAATATTCCTCACTGAAACTTTTACAGTTTTATAATTAAAATAGAAATGCCATTGAAATATGTGTCTTAGGTCTTGATGCATCGATTCTGTCACCTCTTTATTTTCAACTAAAGACCAGGAAATTTCATATCTTTGCTAATTAGTAAAAGTGCTTACAGTCTGGGAGGATAAGAATATAAAAGTTCTATGTCAAAATCCCCACCCTAGTCACTTTTGTAAAAATTTCCGAGCACCACTGGCCATGTCAGGATAATTTTTACATACAGTGTATTTCTGACAAACTGAATTGTGATTATTATGCTTTCAGACTTTTCTGACCACATTAATTTTTGTTCTTTTATGAAAATTCACCTTCCTTTATCTAAAATACCATTTAATATTAAAACATCAACTTTAAGGACCTTGTAGTAAGTATGGTTCTAAGATAATACCACACTAGTAGACCATACAAGCAATCTTTTTTAATCTTCAAAAAAATATGCATTTCCATGCTTAAGAATCTTTTTATGTTCCTACAAATAGCTATAGACTCATTATGTTTATTATGAACATAAAGGTTATGTCAGTCAGAAAACAGATGTTATTCTTTTATAGTTTCCCATTCTTATTCTATAAATGTTTTCAGATATTTGTATAGTTTTCACAATTAGGCTGATTAGCCACATTGTACCAACTTTTCAAAATAGCTGTGGAAAAAGTAGTAAGATCTCTGTTAAATGTAACCTCTTTTCTAGTAACAGTATAATTAAATGTTTATTCTTAGCATAAAGCTTCATGAAAGCTTTTTAGATAGATTTTAGGTCATAATTAGTAACAGTGACACAAATGTAGAGTTTTGAAATATAATAAGATACATGAATGAGTGAATACATTTCTGAGAAATTTTTAAATTAAGCTGTACATACTGTCTTATATTTAGAATTCATTAGTTTTCTTTGGTAAACATAATTTATATTCTATATTTATATTATATAAAACCTATTTTATAAGCTATTTTTTAAAAGACCTAAAAAACTGATAAATATTACAGCCTTTTGTGGTTTAGCAGTGTCCAGGTAGTTATTTAAATACAGAGCACTTTTTTACTGTTAGAATGAAAATCTTTACACCTTACAATTCTGCTAGTCATACAGTTGAGAAGACCCAAGTTGATATACCTAAAATCTTGAGTAGGTCAATTCTAACAAACCTTAGATACAAAGACTCTGCCTTTCATTTATAAATAAAAGTATTCTGACCTTTTTGATTAAGAAATACTGTCAGTTGCCTTGATAAGCTCTTGCTCATCTGAAGGTCCGTGATATGAATACTCTTCTCAGTAGAAGTGATACTAAAAACAAAATGATAGGAGCTTGCTGGTTATTATCCAAGGTTCTTCATCTCCCACTTGTTCTCACCCTTTACTACCAACCCAGCCACACCCCACCCCCATCCCAACATTGTTCAGTACTCAGCACAATGAATCATTTTCAAGTTGACTCATTGTGAACTGTCTCCCAGCTGTTGGAATGTCTGGCAGACATTTTTGTTTGGGTGAAGAATAACTGGCTCAAACCCAACCTGGATGAGTTTGATATAATGGTCTTTGGCTAAAGAAATATTGAGAGGAACATGTTTCTGGCCTCTGAAGCCCCGTTATTCCTGGAGTAGTACCATTCCCCGTGGCACAGCACTGAAAGGAAGGAATCAATCTGAATTATTTTCTCACCATTGAATGAAGAATTGCCTAAGAAAAAATAGCCATTTGCAGATTTTATATGTATTCTATACTTAGTGTACCCACGTAGTTGAAAGTTTTTTTAAAGTAAGGAAAATCTTTTTACACTGTCTCCTTTTAAGACCAACAGCTAGAGGTTGAAATGTCCTCCATACAATATGCACTCCTTTTATAGAGGAGCTTCAAATATTGCTTGAGTTGTGAGATAACCAACTATTTAAGCAGCATGTTTGGACACCCAGACTACTGAGCATTTTCCTTGGAATCATATAGTGTCAACACACCCACTTTTATGGTCCACTCTCATCAGTCTTTACAGCGGCAGTTAGAGACAGAATAACAACACTAAGCCCACTAGTAGTCATAAAACTTTCGCAAAATGAAAATCTTTTTGGTCTCTCCTCTAACAGAAGACATACCACTGAGCAGGCCTTCTTGACTGCCTTACATCTCCCATCCTTTTCTTCTAAAATTAGTTTTTAAAATAGTGTATATCACCAGTATATAAAAATGAGAGTTTCAAATTTTCAAAATTGCATAAATGATTGATTTTAACAAATCTATATCTGTAGAACAAAATGTTCTGATGTATTTTGTATTACAGGATTACAGTTTTCTAGCTATTACCCTCTCAGAAGCTACAAGAAATACTGAACTTCCATTAAGTAGAATAATTGCAAAAGCAACTGGCTAGGCAATGATTTTACTCTCCCAGCCATTGGGGGGGGAGGTGCTCAATGCTCAATCATTACTGTTTAGCAACTAGATCTTCTATGCTTAGAACCATGTTAACATATTGTTGTAATCAAGCACCATGGCATTTCCCAAGCTGTTCTGTTTAGCACTATTGGATTCATCTCAAGCTTGTTCAGGAGGAAGATGTTGACCATTGGTCAGTGCTAGTCACAGTTTCTTTGCCTTTGTTGTTGCCCTAGAGCCAATGGCAGCATCTGGGATGGACACAGAAGACTCCAGAACTAACCATGTTGTAGCCCCTAAGCTAGACCTCTATGTTTTTAATATGTCAAAGAGGACCTAAGCTTTTACAAGGGTGAGACCTAGTTCCAGCTGATGTGCAGCAGGGGTACTCTTATTCTACTTTAGGTAGTGCTGTCTATTCTTCTGAATCCCATTGTCTGACAAGTTCTCCAGTGGACTGGAGTAAAGTAACATTAAAAACAATAATGTAGAAGAATAAGTGTAGCCTCATTCATTAGGCCACATGGACAGTAATTAATGTTTTCTACTAATTTCACTTTGCCTTCCACTCTTTAAATTAACATAGAATACCTATATAGGTCAGATCGTTCAACTAGACTGTTTCATCTGTTTTTCCAACTCTAGTTAACTTTTATTTATTAATATTATCACTATTATAGTTTGTATTCAAGATGGCATAGTTGTTCTGTATAGATGTTTATTTTGTGATTAATAATGAGTATTCTATTTCTGTGTTTTTCAGAATAAAGCAATTACTACTCGTGTGAGAAATTTGTCAGATACCGTAGTTGGTCTGGAGTCTTTTATTGGTTCAGAAAGAGAAACCAACCCATTATATAAGGATTATCATGGTAAGCACCATCTTTATCATATATAGAATATGTTCTGAATGCTTCTTACATACCTAAAAGCATCCTCCTGGTCTAGTCAGAATATTTGCTATAATGTAGTGTGAATTTTATTGTACCACACATCTGTTAAATGTTTTCCTTTCCTGATTAATAATTCTATTTCAGCTATTTGTCAAACTAAGATTGTAGATTTTGATAACTGAAAGTAGTCAAACCCAGGGTCTGAAGAATTGTTGTACCAATGGCATAGCATTTCTATGACCTCAGTCATATGTATTAGCCATATGTGAAATGAGTATATTACAAATATCTCTAATTTTAAAATCTAAAATGTGAAGTGCTTGTGGTTCTAAGCATTTTGCATAATGAATAGTCAACCTGTAACAGCTTAGCTGCATTTCTTTTATATATATAAAAGTTTATACTTTACAAATGTAGCTGTATGGTAAGGTGCATCCTAGACTAAGATTTAGCTCAGTGGTAGAAAATTTGCCTGATATACACAAGGCCATGGTTTCAATTCCCAGAACTTGCACCTTTAAAGGGGGTTACATAGTACTTCGTCACCCTGAAGTAAACCCAGAAAAAAATGATTTGACTCTTTACTACATTACATTTTTCTTTTATTTTCTTTTGTTTTTGATGCTGGGGATTGAACCTCTGATCTTGTGCATTCTAAGTATAAATTCTGACATTCAGTACTATTCTCAATCCCCTTTTTAAAAGCTTTAGAAATTTTGGCCATTTAGCTAATTGAAAAATCTTTTAAGAAATATTTTTCATATAAGATTTTGGATAGTAAAGGTTAGTAGTTGTGGTGGGAGGGGGAAGGGACCTTGAATAAGGATATACAAGGATAGAAAATGTGACTTCTTTATTCATAATAATAAAAAGAAAAAAGAAGGTTAGTAGTTACTGTGCATCTTAGGTCTAACCTCAATCCAAAGTGTAATAAAGAATACATTTGCCTGTTCTGTATTCTAAATAAATGTCATTGTAGATATTATTTTAGAACCTGTACTTTGAGCTTCTAAACGAAAGATTTACCAGCTTACTTTAAGTTTACTACCTTTGTGGCAACAAGGCAATTACTTTGTTTGCTAACACATAAATTTCTGTAAAAGGGACATTAGAGATAATAAGGTACTTTGTATAGTTGTTAGTGCATTAAGAAGTCAGCCTTCAAACAGTGATAGAATAGCAGAAGCCAGCAAGTCTTTTTTTTTAATGCTAAAAAACTGCAAGTTGTTTTTACGGCTACAGTAAAATAATATGCCTCCTGATTGCTTACCTATCTAAATGTACACACATATCACATATGTCCAGGTTAACTGTACATCACATTTAATACGTTATTTTTCACGATGATGAGAAGAGATCTAAGATAATTTGGCTATTTTAAATAAATTACATTGCTTTTTAAAAAAAAAAAAACAAACTCAATTTATATGTTAACCTTAGTAAGTTACTTATCATTTATAACCATTTTTTATAAACTTACTTAAATTATGTTTTATAATTTACATATATTTTGGTTAAAACATTTCAAAGGTTGAACTGTCATTCTATGTCAAATGCTAAAATCTCTGAATCAGTAAATTTTTCTTCATGTATAAGAGTAATTCTGATTTTTTTAAGCTTCCTACTAATAAGAAGGACCTGATAACAGAATAATTAATGAATTATATAAGGCCTTCTAACTTAATAATTACCTAACAAGCACATATATTGAAAGGGTATAATGAGAAATGTGCTGTCCCATCTCTATTAAGTGTATTTTACTAAATAAGTACATATGAGATATTTTAATTGTTAAGAACTGTTGTCTTAGTGAGAAGTAGGAGGTAAATATGATCAAAATACATTCTGTGAACTTCTCAAATAATTTATTACAATATTATATTTAAACTGTAAGCATTCTTATTTTAGTGATTTTTTTAAAGAAATTATAACAATAAAGTTACTTGAAAGCTTACACTTTAAATCTAAACTCATGCATACATTAGTGATCATCCATGTACACACACATGAGCAAGCAGTTCTGTAAATAAGGTTTGTCTACTTCAATCTGAAATTTGCTGTCTCATATTTCATGTTCAGGGATTAGTATCTCTGAGATGGTATTTTTAAATATGAGCTGAGTCAGGCAAAAAGATGCACTGAAGAATCTTCCATGTCTTCATCTGTGGGAACTGACCCCTAGTTTAGTCAGAAACTACACAAAAGCCTTCCAGTGCCTTGTCAGGAAAGATTAGCAAGTGTTTCTGCTGACGAGGCCTTAGCTCACGGTTTACCTAGTGCTGCTGCAGAGCTTCTAATGGCCACATAAGGGCCTAACGTGCCATAAAAATCAGGGCTTCCGGATGGCACAGACTAATGTTTGATCCTTAACTGTGCTGAAAAACAGTTTTCTTCAATAGTTTGTTCAATGTATGAAATGAAATACTTATTATTGGTGTTTTACAGGTTATATCAGTAACCCAAGAGCCTTGTTTTGCTGGCTGCTTACTGGTGCATTTAATAAAATAAAGATCACTCAGTGGTGCTGTGGGCAGCATGCAAGGTGATAGCCATATTTGCTTACTGTAAATACGAAAGAAAATCACACGCAGACCGGCTGTAGTTTTGACAAGTATTAAGATCCCTCTTTACATCTGTACCTCTGAACCAAAGTGCAATTAGTTTTCCTCGCCCAAGGATTTCTGTTTATCTTATTCTGCTTGATTACTTGAGTATAATCACACCATTTGCTTCACTGCTCCTGGTAGTCAGCTCCAGTTTTAAAGGGAGGATGCTTGTGTGTAAATTTGCAGATTCTGCTGTAAGACTCTTTAATTTATGTCTCTGATGACAGCACTTAAGGCTTTTTCTTTTAATTTCCTTCCTCTGAGGTTTGATCCATATACGCAAGATTCCTCGACTTAATAACTTAACTTGTGATGAATCGGATGTCAAAGACTTAGCTTTTAAGTTAAAAAGGAAGCTGTTCACCATTGAGGTAAGAGAATTTTTATGTTTCAGTTTACTGTCTTAAGGTATATGGTCCCCCTCACCTCTGCTTTTCACCCTAATAAAATATCTAAGACACATTTCAAGCTTCAAATCAAGTACTTTTGTTGTAACAGAGTAATTGTTGTTATATTTTCCTCTATTCTAATCATTTGTTTTTATTTGAGTACAGAAAAAAATGGTTTAATGGCTATTAAAAATGAGCTCAAACTCAAATGATGAATACGACATATATCTCCAAGGCTTTCAAAAGCATTTAATTAAATGTTAATGAGCTGTGCTTACTGTGTGTGGAACATAAATGCTACCCACAACTGTGTTTAGATAAGAAGACAAGTTTCATCCCTACCTCCTAAAGGTTTTTTTGTTTGTTTTGTTTTAGGTATTAGGGAAATTACATTTAATTTTTAAAATGTTGGATTAAAGTATGAGTTACACTAGTGGCTGTAAGTAAATTTTCTGCATGTGGATTTTATGACCCTTCTGCAAGCAGGATGACAGAAGGCAATACAAGAGTTATTTCAGCTTAATCTTGCTAAAGAGCACATGAATGTGGACCTATTAAGCAATTAGGCTTGATATATTTATTAATGAAGTAAATGTTCAGAGAGATGGCATTTGGGTGGTGTGATAGTTATCAGCATAGTTGGTGCAATTTTTTTTTTTTTTTAACAAAGACATAAAGCAGCCAAACTGCCTTGACAAACCATTTTGTTTAATCTCTTTTCAAATGAAAAGCTCTTAAGCAGGCCACTTGTCTTAACTGCTTGAAACCATAAAAAGAGAGAATTACCACCAATAAATTAGCATATTTTTAACTTCATCACCAAATGATGGTCAATGTGGCTTGGCACTGCTTTGGTGTTTGGGACTTCACCCTTAAAGTGACCAGTTTGGCCCTTCTTTGACCCTCTGCCCTCTTTAAGCTGGCCACTTGATAAGGTAACTTAATGGCTCTCTCTCTCTTTCTCTGTCCCTTCACATTTACAAGTAGCACTAGCCTATAAATCATCATAAAGGTCCTATCCTGTGACAAATTAATGTGTCCTCCTCCTCATTAATGGTCATCAATGTCCTTAATTATCTAATCCTATTGAGAGCAGTTAATAGTTAATCAGGCAGCCAGTTCTTCAGGCAGGCCATCTCTGCAGGAGTGTTAGAAGTTTCTCATCTGAGAAGTACTCTGTTCAAAAGCCACTTCAAGCCCTAAGAGGGTGTGTAGGAATAGTGATTCTTGAGCTAATTTGCCTTACTTCTCAAAGGAAACCATTTAAATGGAACCCAAGACTATAACTGTGCCAACATTACCTCAGCTTTTCTGATGGAGTACTGAGTGGCTTACTATCTTAAACATTTAGAGAACTAAGTTATAGCTTATTGTCTGGCAAAAGTATATTTGCTTTTTAAATTTAATTTTTGTTTCAAATGAAGGATATAAATTTTTTCTCCATGCTTTATTCTTTCATAATTTTTAAAGCATGTCTAAGGTATCGTTTCTATTATATACAAATTAGAGAATTCTCAGTGGAAAAGTTACTGGGCCCAAAGTAGGATAGTCATATGAATCCTGCTTATAAGCTTGCTCACTGTGTCTTATGGGGAGCACAGAGAGGGGAAATCAACAGGATCTGCGTAATGTTAAATGAGACTACTCTCTTGAATAGGTTGTAATAGAGAGTGTTGATTAGCCACACAGGCTTCTTACTGCTACACAAAACTAAAAGAATCAAAATTGTTGCTCTGTGGTTTGGACGCAGTATTTTGAAAACAAAACAAAAATAAACAATCACCCTCTAAAGATGTTAATTGTCAGTACAGTCAATCATGTCCTTGTCACTGTGAGTCAGTAAAGATTTGAGGGTTTATAAAATAAAAATTCAGGTAAAAGCAATTTTAATGACAAAGCTAATAGGAATATAGAAATCTTGTTTTCTTGGGTTTTTGTATATTTGTTTTGTGTTATTTTTAGAACTCCCTTTGTATACCAGGCTAGCCTCTAACGAACTCACAGAGATTCACCTGCCTCTGCCTCCAATGCTCTGAGATTAAAGGTATATGCTACCATGCTGGGCCATAAATCTTTTTAATAGTCTGACATTTTTTAAAAATAAAATGCAAGCTATACTTCTTGCAACGTCTGAGGTGGGAATGCTCTAGGCATTGAATCTGGGTGTTTGTTATTCCAGAAACAAAACCTAGCTTGGTGGGTAAAGCACAAGTAACTTTTCAATCCCATTCAGGCTGACTTAACACAACTTGGGCTATACCTGAAGTCATATGAGTCACATAAGGAATGGATGGAGACAAAAAGCAAAGGCAGTATGGGCTGGAGCAAATGCTATTAAAGCCTTTTTTAGCCATTAGTCTTTGCACATGACAGGTGGCACAACACAGTACTTTCCAACTTCAAGTGATTCAATGACAAAATGGTATTTTCTCATTCTTTGAGTACCTATTGATTTTGTCTGATTCAGAAGAAAATATTTATCACAATAGATTTTTATAATTCTCTGTAACTATAAAGCTGCTTAAGTTAGACCTTATTGGAAGCACAGCAGAATCCTGCTTGCAGTGCAGACACTTCAGCTAAAGTAGCATCTATCATGTCCTCAGCAGATGTGTGTATGTACCCAAACATACACTATCGAAAGGGGCTGTGAATGGAATCCTTAAGTGGCCTAAGTGATACAGCTGAATGGAGTATATAAGTTCTGCTCTAGGATTTGTAACTCTATAGTGGCCTTACCACTGAGCGGAAATGACTGCCTAAACTTACAATCTTTGAAGTGTGGCAGTTCGTTTTCTTTGATAATGTTGGTATTACTATTAACTTTTCTAATTATTATGCACTTATAATGTATCATAGAGTCTGAAGTGTGGCTTCATGGAATTTGATGATATCATAGGAACAGCATTTTACTTGAATGTAATATTATTTTTATTTTGTATTTTCAGCTTTTACATTCTACTAGTTGAATTTTCTAAAAAGTTATAATGTATTATTTTATTAGTCTTAGAATCTATAAAATTATTATTAAAAAGATTTTTTTTGGCAGGGTGGAGGGTACAATTGTTCTGCTCTAAGCATCAAAGTTGAAGTTAGGAGGTATGACAATTGAATCGTACTGAAATTCACAGAAGGTACGTCCTGTAACTACAAATGTCCAGTAATTAGAGGAAGAACAACTATGGAGGTTTAAGCTGGTTCAAAGGTCACAATCAATATAATTACGTATTTGAGTCTTGTAGACTGAGTATTGAAAACAGATTCTTTCAAAATAAATTGAAATTATTCAAAATTGACTTGGGATACTTTGAATCCAGTTCAGAATATGAGACCTCAATAACTCTCCAGTCACCAAGGCTTTTTTCTCACAAAATAATTGACCAACCAGTTATTATAAACTAGCTATTCTTGATGTGCTTACTAAATAGATTGATTCTTAACTATTAATACCAAAATTGCATGTGCTATTGGTATAGACTAGCTTAATAATAATATAATAATAGAGCTTGATCAAACTTCATAGAATTATCTGAAATGTTTACATTTGCAAACTATAAGTCTCACATACTACTAGTCACTGTGATAGCATTAACAGTTCAGAATTAAGGGTTGCATGGTATCATCAGCTCTAGATTTACTTCTCCATGTTTATTTTCTATGGCCTTTCCAGTTTTTAAATGAGTAATAGAGAGTGAAGTGTGCTTAATAGGCCTAAAGATGAAGAGAGAAAAGTGAAACTTGCCTATAAGTTTGCAATGATGTTACTGAAATAATGGATTCCTAAACATCCAACTTGGAAACCTTATTAAGCGGTAATGTAATGGGACATGTAGTCTAATTAGTATAACTTTTCTGATAATACTGCCCATGATAAATATTCATTACTGTTTGTTAGCTTGTATTCATAGGTATACTGCTAATCCTAAAACTAAAATATTAACTATATGTGTCTTTTCATCTGAATTTGATCACTTGTCAAAAGTAAACCTGAGGGAATGGAATAATGCAGTAGATGAGATGCTTGCTGCAAAACCTTTGAGGACCCAAATTTGATCCTAGCCATATATAAAAGCCAGAAGTGGCCATGCACACCTGTAACCTAACTCTGGGTGAGCAGAGAAAGGCAGAAACCTGAGGATGCTCACTGGCCAGCCAGTCTTGCAGAAGTGAGAGCTTCATGTTCATTGAGAGACCTTGTCTCAAAACATAAGAAGGCAAAGACGTAAAGGAAAATGCCTAATGTCGACACCTGGCCTGCACATGTACATGTAAAGTGAATATACCAGCAAGTGCATGCCTGCTCACCTGCACAAGTTCATGTCTTTCTCTCCTTCCATCCCTTCCTCCCCCCTCTTTCTCACACACACCAAAAATTGACATTCAGTAACAGTAGAATGTAAATTTTATATGTTCACATTTTAAATGTATGATAGGCATTTTCACTTTAATTTTTTAGTCATATAGGCATACAACAGTGTCACTAGAATTTCTAGAAGTTGGTTTAATTCTTACTATATGTATTTTACATTGCCATAGTGAACCTACCAAAAGTGCATACCACCTTAAGAGGAACAGTTGTGAGACTCTGTCTAATCCTATTTCTTCCAACTTTGGAATCTTAATTAGAAGAGATGGGGGGGGACATCATTTAACTAAATTATTGTCGTGAATCTGTAGCAAAAGGTATAATCCTCAATTGGGCCAATTAGTGAGCCCCACAGTTAGCTCTGCTGAAGTGAACAATTTGATTAGATCTGACACCGCCCTAGTTCCCACTGTTGTTTTCCCAGGTATGATGGTCAGACTTCAAAGAGCCGGAGGCATCAGCAGGGCAAGGTTTGGAGGCCAGCTTAGGTCCGGTAGTTAATCTCTCTACTAAAACCACAGCAGCTCTCACACAAAACAAGCTTACACGACACAATCATGCGGTATTAAAGTTAGAGTTGAGTCATGCCAATTTGCCTTTGATTTTTTTGATGATTGACCAAAGATGACTACATGATTAGACATATGCTAAAAGTACACTGATTAGACAATTTCCCAAAATATTTGAAGTATTTTTTGACTTCCTATATAAATGTTGTGAAAACTTACTCCTTCTGATAGAGTCTTCAATGAAATGGTGCTATGTTGAGGAATAATGTGTATTTCTTTCTGGCAGCTTGAATACCAAACTTTTCACTTAGTACTTCATCTAAGTTTTTTTACATTAATATTTCCTTAAGGAGAATGTAAAAGGAAATTGTTTCTAAGTGGTAAGCTTTTTAAAAATCTATTAAGCATATTGAAAGGAAACAACATTTTTCCCTTAGTCATTTATATTCACTGACAGTTTTTCTGAAATTTCCTTATAATTGTTTTCCACTAACATGTTAAGTAAAGTGCCCTTTCTAGGATGGGATTGTGTAAGTGTTCTTTCCTCTTCGTTCCGATTTGTTGAAATACTGCAGTAATAGTGACATGTTTCCATTCTGAGAAAAGCCTAAGGCTGCTTTAGTATTATTCCAAATGATTGAAACTGCCATCTTGCTGACTTTCCCTCAGGCAGCATGAAGCCTGTTTGCTTTTGTGTTCATCTCACATGCTTCCTGTGAGTTTGGCTGGCAGAACATCATTGCTTCATTTGGCAAGGCAAAGTCAGTTCATGTTTGACTATTAAATTTCTTCAAGTCTCTGTGTGGTTGTCAATACTGAGGCTGTTAAATTTATAATTACTCATAGGAAATGAGTCCTATTTTTTAATGTCTGAAAATACTTTATAATATCTTTATTATAGATGAGTTTATATAAAGCTCTTTATTTTATAAATTTATCCCAGAATCTATTGTTTCGTATTGTACCTTGTTTTTGGCAATACTAGGGATCAAACCCAGGGCCTTGACATGCTAGGCAAGCACAATCCCCAGACCTTTGTGCTAATTTTTATATTTATTTATTACTATGAAGACAATTTGTGCATAATATAGTTGATGGTTTCACAAGGCCAAAATCAGATATTTTAATGCCTATTAGCACTCCTCAGTTAGGAGCCCATGTAGATCCCCCAGTGCATGTGGTACAGCTGTCTCAACTTTGAGTTCGTGTAGAAACAAAGAGTGCTGTCTAAAGCTGCAGAGTGACAACAGTCGCTTTTCCTTCCTAAAATTTGAAGGCATGGATACTTCTGCAAATGCATTCTGTACTTTGACTCCATGAAAATTATATTTCAGTGCTTTAAGTAAAGAGTTTCTTAAAGCCTTCACAGAACTTCTGTAGCAGAATTTACCCCGTGTACACAATAGCTCTGAAACACTTCCTCCCACAATGTGTCATTTATGTGTCAGAAGAAGACAGAAAAAGAAAACAAGTGATGGCAGATCACACCTGTCCTATTTCCCTGTCAAGTTGTATTTTTAAATTTCTACAACACAAGAATATATATATATTCTATTAGTGTGTCCTCCAGTGTGCCTTTGATACTAGTGCTTAATAAATATGGTCTCTGGGAGCTTGTGGCACAGGGAAATTTGTCCCCAAACATTACTAAATTAGTTATTGCCTCAGTATTCTTGGAAAGCAAATATCCAGAATGTCCAACCTTCCAGTGCTTTCAAGGTCCTTTCACACCTTTTACCGTGAGGTAACCAGTTTCTTTCCTTACTTTGAGAACATTCGCTAGCCCAATGGAAATACGAAATTATTTGCAAAAACATACCCAATTTTAAATTTATTTTATGATTGCTTATCAGCTCCTTTGTTTAGTTTCTCAATTTGCCACTGAAGTCTTAAGTCTCTAGAAGTAGGGAGATACCCTGTCTTGTTCACAACTAAATCTTTAACATACATATTTATTAGTTCCATAAGTACTTGTGAAATATTTAACAACTATTTTTAAAGTAACTTGGAAAGGTTTTAGAAGCCCATTTTTTTTAAACTTTTTATTTATTAATTTGCCTTGGTGTTTGCCTGGAACTGGGAACTGGAACTACAGACAGCTGTGAGCTGCCATATGGTTGCTGGGAATTGAACTCTGGTCCTCTGGAAGAGTAGTCAGTGCTCTTAACCGCTGAGCTGTCTCTCCAGCCCCTAGCTGCACATATTTGATACATTTATTCTAGGCATTGTTTATGCTGTTACATACAGCACCATATTTGCTATTTTTAGCCTCACAGGGCTCTTGCACATGCACTAGTGTACACGTCTTGCTGTAAGAAGATAGAGGACATGGAGAGTTAGATAACCTTCCCTAAGTCACATTCTTGCGGTTATTCATAGTAAATCTTGATCCTCTGTCTCCTTGTGAAGAATTACACTGGAAAGCTATCAGGCTTAGGAACTTTGAAAATTATTATTTGTTAAAAAAGTGAGTCTTGTTAAGTGTTTTCTGATTTCTGAGAGAAACACAAGTGTTTCATATTATTGTTTAATAGACCTTGTAACTGTCAAGTTCCATTATTTTTATTAGTGAGTAAATTTATAGTTCAGAGGCTACAAGCAACTTATCTTGTCCAAAGTCAGAAAGGCCATAAGTGGCAATAGTGACAGATCAACCTATCTCTTTTATTCCAAAGCCTGCGTCTGCTGTGCCCCAAATGGTGTAGTCTATATTTTCAGGAAGACTGTGTATTTTCAGTGTAATAATCACTGTATAGCTCCGGCACACAGTCATAAAGCTTCTGTGAAAAAATTCTCCAATAAGAAATACACTTCAAAAACCCATTAGTATTTTTACATATAAGATGAGAATACACATATTTTAACATTCAACTTAAAATTTCTTTTCCCATAGCAATCACTTCTAATGGTTTTATGAAAGACATTATGAAATTAGGTTTCATTGATCTTAGCTTCTCCCATATGGAAAATGAGCTATTTTATATGTAATCATGATGAAAATATTGTTTCTTTTTCTTTTTATGTTTTCTGTATCTGATGTATAGTTTTTTGTGGAAAAAATATTCTATAAAACACTATTTTAAGGATGCTAATGTCTGAATTCTACAGTTTTTTGTATTCTACATATGATTCCATATTTACGCCAACTATTTGATATAATTCAAAAGTGTGTCAAATTCAATTATGTTGGATTATATTTAAGTTTTGTATTTGATGCTCCAAAGATAATATATGAAAATAATTAGAAAAACTTAAAATACAAAAACATGTTAACTAATTAGGGGCCAATTAGTTGTAATTAGCAGAGGCTCTAAGCCCGATAGCTTTCCAGTGTAATTCTTCACGAAGAGACAGAAGATCAAGATTTACTATGAATAAATGCAAAAATGTGACTTAGGGAAGGTTATCTAACTCTCCATATCCTCTATCTTCTTACAGCAAGACATGTACACTAGTGCATGTGCAAGAGCCCTGTGAGGCTAAAAATAGCAATTAAATAAATATGGTGCTGTATGTAACAGCATAAACAATGCCTAGAATAAATGTATCAAATATGTACTTCTAAAACCTTTCCAAGTTACTTTAAAAATAATAATTTATTCATAATTAGTTAACATGTTTTTGTATTTTATGTTTTTCTAAATTATTTTTAAGTGTTATATTTGGAGCATCAAATATTATCCTGCGAGGTAATTAAGGCATGTGTAAATCATGAGTTAATTAAGGATCTATCAAATCCAGCTTTTCAGATCACCAATTTTTAACCTCCCTTTTTAAGATTAGAAAGAAAGTTCTACTGAAAGTTTGACTGGTTGTTTATTTAAAGCTATTTGCAAATTTTTCTTGAGGTTATTTTAGCACTGTAAGTAAAACTAAGCAATAAATTATATGATCGCAAAATGTTGATATCTATGATTAATATTACTAAAATAATTCATGCCATTGAAAAATTTGAAGTGGATTTGTCTTTACTGAGAAAACACTATATTAGCCTGGCATAGTAGTGATGCCTTCAATTCCAGCACTCAGGAGGCAGACAGATCTCTGTGAGTTCAAGGATTAGATAAAGCTCTTAATAAGGACTCTTAGTACAGTTAGAGTTCAGTTGTACATATATTGTAATAATGTTTTATAATTCATAAACTCTATACATTGACATTTTAATAAATTAAGACTTACAGATAAAAGTAAAACTAATAATAAAATGTTTTTATAGTAATTTTAACATAATTAAACTTTACATAT
This sequence comes from Sigmodon hispidus, assembly GCA_004025045.1. Lineage (NCBI taxonomy): Eukaryota > Metazoa > Chordata > Mammalia > Rodentia > Cricetidae > Sigmodon > Sigmodon hispidus. The sequence continues at coordinate 29,413 of PVIH01005310.1, forward strand.
GAAAAATATTTATGAGGTAAAGTTATTTTTTAGCTTCAAAAATTAAATTACAGAGAGTAGGAATTTAGTTCAGTAATAGTATGCTTATCTAGCACATGTAAGACCCATATCCAGGACTCCAATTAAACCATCAAATTACAAAGCTAGACCAATAAATTTGTTCAGCACCTCTTAGCTCCTTCCCTCTATACTTGGACATTCAGACACATAGCAACCATCTATGTTTAATTTGAGGAGATGGGAGTGTAGAAAGAGATTTGTAAGTGCTATCCTAACTGACAACTAGAGGCTGAAGAGGTGGCTTAGTCTTTAAGAGTTCTGCCTGCTCTTAAAAAGAGCCCAGATTCCAGTCTGAGCACCCACATTGTGGCTCACAGCTTTCTGTAACTCCCGTTTTAGATCTGACATCTTTTTCTGACCTTCATGGCCATCAGGTATGCACATGATGTACACACACATACACTCATACACATAAAATAATAACAATAGATTTAAAATATGTTTTAAAACAGGATTGAATTTCTAACTTATACCAAACAAAATTTTTTAGGTTAAGAAAAATTTACATAATTGTTTACATGTGTAATTTCAATACACCTGTAGTTCAGGAGGCTAAAACAAGAGGATTATGTTTGAGGCTAGCCTGAGCTACATAGGACAACACAATAACAGATCAAATAAAGTAGTTTTCCATACTTCGGGGTTTAAAGCAAATACACAATAACAAAATACCCTTTAAGGCCATGTGGACCTGGTTGAGCTATACATATTCTAAGGCTGGTCATGAAGTGGAATGAGCCCATGTCCATACAGATTGTCTCTGCTTGTTATCTGGCTCTTGGTTTCCATGAGGCACTGTTCTGTCTTTGCTGCCACACTTCAGTGTTGTGAAAACATCAGGCATTTATGCAGTTTCTTTTACAAAGTGTTTAAGCTTTGAGTACATGTGATTTTTTGGGGGGTGTATAATAAGTGCTACAAACTTAGGTCTATCTGATTCATCATCTTCACCACCTCTTCCCAGTTCAATACCTAATTGTGTTGGTGCTCAAATATATACTGAGTGAATGGATGAATGAGTAAATGCCCTCCTGACACTTTTCACTATAGCAGTTTCAGCGTTACAGACACTGGGATGATCCATATACCAGCACACTTTCCTTGGATAGTTAATATACCTCTAAGGTTTTGCATAAGCAAAGAACTTTCAACACATAGCAGGTAACATAATGAGTTGTTGTCGGTGAAATGAAGTAGAACTATGCTTGAAATACCAGTATTCAATGAGGAAGAAGTTTTTAATTAACAATGCATAATTGATATACTTATATGAATGACTGTTTCATTATGGTCATCTTGTTAACTGTGAAATTTATTTGGATACTTCATCTTGAAAGATTTAGACGTGATACTTTAATCCTAGCAGTCAGAAGGCAAAGGCAGGCAGATCTCTTCTGAGTTCATGACCAGACTGGTTACATAGCAAATTTCAAGCCAGCCAGGGCTAAAAAGGAGAGAAAAAGGAAGAGAGAGAGAGAGAGAGAGAGAGAGAGAGAGAGAGAGAGAGAGAGAGAGAGAGAGAGAGAGATATTTAGTGATACATTTTTCAAATTCACAAAGGTCAGTTATAAATTTCCAATCTGGTTCTTTATGTGAGCTGCTGAATTTAGTCTGTATTTTATAACAAGATGGGAATCATTTGTAATTCCTTCATTTTAAGATCTGTGCTTTCCAGCCTACCTTAACCCATTGGTTCCATGTTAATAGTGCTAGTTTTCTGTAATAAATATGATCCAATTTTATTGTCTATGTTTTCCTGGCTTTTAAAAGAAAAAATGTATATTTATGGAATTTATGACATACTGGGTAAGATAATTGTATAAAATAGAATTAGAATACGGCATTTTAAATATTCTGCAGTTTTCAGGTGCTTGTATGGTAAAGTAACTCATATCATATCCATAATGTGAAAGTTTCTAACTATCTATGAAAGAATCATCCTGTTTACTGTTGTGAGACACCCCAATTCCAAAGCATTGCTTTAGTTTGTTTACATAAGAGTCTCCGCTTAGGAAGCTATCCTTTTCTGCATAAAATTTAAAGGAGAGCAATATTTATAAGACTTATAATGTAAGGCATAACAACTTGATTCAGCAGATAATTTGATTTAAAGGAAAAAAACAACATATGTAAAAGTATTTGGAAATTTTGATCTATATTTTTCTTTATAACATCATTTTATGCTCAGCTTTACTTTAATATTTCATATTTTAATATTTCCATTTCACATTTATTTGAAGATTGCTTAGGTTGGCCCTGTATACGGGGGGAGAGGGGCAGTATAAAACCACCTATGCCCCTATTACAATCATGACCTGTGGTCCAGTTCTATCTCTGCTGTTGTCTAAGTAAACTATACTAGATGTTTTGCCAGGCTTCCTTTGTCCTACATGATTAAATTAAAATTTTTGTTTTCCCAGGCCAAAAATCCTCTGGCTATTATCAGAAAAATTATTATAGTGAAGAATCTCTGTTAGTCTTTTTAAAAATATAACTGAAAGAATTCACAGTTGAAGGATATGATTTGTAGCCTTTAAAGTCAGCTTGATTTGAAAATCAGTGAATGCACAATCCTTTGATGTGTACTTTGTACTTGTACAGTTAATACAGGATATTTTTCAGAATATACATAGCTTTTCTCAAGCTGCACTACCATGTTGTGAAACTGTTAAATTTCATAAAAGATTAGAATTGGAGGAGAGTTGAGAAGCTCAAAGCCAGCTTGCTCTGTGTGTGTGTGTGTGTGTGTGTGTGTGTGTGTGTGTGTGTGTGTTTTCTGTATGTTTTGTGGTACTCACTGTCTTAAAGGCACTAATCTCTCCCAGGGTTATTCAGATAGTGAGGCAGCTTCCCATCCATTAGGCTCTCAAGCTACACATAAAGTACTATTTTTAAATTCTACAAATACCTAATATATGAGAAACTAGTATTACCTTATGTGTTTCCTTAGATTTCTATTTCTTTTATTAGTTCTTAAATATCAAAAACAAATATTTTATAGTATTTATAATGTCTGTTATACAGTAAGCAAGAATTTTAACAATGAAATTTGTATAATACTTGCAACATTCCTTAAAGGAATTTTTTAAAGCATTAACTTAAATACTAATCATTTTAAATTCTCAAATTAAAAGACTTCTACAATTTAAATATTGTTATGAACTATTAATAGCCAGTTCTGTTTACCAGGCATCATTCAGATGCTTTCAATGACTGAAAATGATAAAAAAAAATCAATATTGAATATAATATTTTATACTTTTCATTATACTGTATTTAATATGACTTTATTGTCCAGTGAGTAAAACAAAATGTAGTGTTAAAGCTTCAATACCAGAATATTAAGAAGCATAAGGACATATTTCTAAGATGCATTAATTTTATCAGCAGAAATACTCCAGCTACATATGTCTAGAATCAAGAGTCAAATTAAAACAGTAGGCACTGTGGATCTAGCAGCTTAACTTACTTTCTGTCTTTTTAACTGTAAAAATTTCTTAAAATATTGAAACATATTCAGGCTTAAAATGTAATTGTCATTGTGTTAAAAGTAATATTGGCACTAGTTGGGTTATTTTTAAAAGGCAATTAGTTAAACTTGAGTATTCTAGCATTTTGGTTAAACATTTTAAAATGGGGCATTTCATTTCACTGAAATTACTTTTATTTAAGTTAATGCAGATTATTGCATTTTTAATAAATATGTAAGAACTAAGTTATCAGTATTTGAAATTTATTTTAAAATTAGGCAAAGCAAAACCCCCTTTCAAAGGTGATTATAATGTAGAATAAAAAAGATAGTTGCATGAAACCATACCAAAAGGACTCAACAGTGTTTTCAGCTTAATAAAAATGTTGTAAAAATACTTGTAAGCTTGAAAATCACACTAGCTATTCTTGTTTCAAATTCTGTTTAATATATTGTTCTGTATGATTTTATAATAAACAGATTACTCCTTGAACAGGAATTAAGAATAAAGCTGCCAGGAAGGGGTTTTGTTGTCAGAGTAGTTCCCGCCTCATGTTTTGTAAGAGATTTCATGGTCCCATTGTAAAGAGTAGATGATTTAAAACGTGTTCCCAAGATAAACTTTCCCATTGTCATTAATGAGGATGGATAATACTGAGTGACAAGTGCATTAGGAATGACACAGAAAGAGCTGTTAGGTTTGTCAGAGCGTATCACTTCAGGCACTGACACTTGAGGACATTCCTTTTGAGAATATGGGGGGGCTGATTTTAAGATAGCAAAGTTTATATTTGCTAATAGAATAATGTGTTCTATCATTTATAAGTATATATCTTTCCAGTGTTTAAACGATATCTGAGAAATTAATTAGATTAGTTAAGTCAGTCTACATTCTAAGTTCATGCTTTTACCCTGATTATTCTTATGAAAGTCATTGAACTATACAAGATTTTACTGTGTTCAAATATCCCAACAAATCTAAGTTTTCTCTTTTAAAAACTTATTTTTTGGACTATTTAACTAAAAGAACACTAGCATGGTATACAATTTTTTTAAAATGCTGCTGCTTTATTCCCATTTATGAAAAGAAATTCTTTATTCTGAATCATAATTTTAATGATAATATAGCATGTTACTTTGCTGGTAGTTAAAAGTAAATACCAACTACAAGATGCTTCTTGGTTTAATTTTGATTATAAAATTAGACATTTTTTTTTCTCTTTGATTGATTTTTCTTGCTGCCAACCAAATTTTGTCTCTGTGCACCTTTTGACAGTAATAATGACTGAGCCTTTCTTTGGGTTCAAGATTTCCCAAGCAGCAGTTTGGTGCAAGGATAAGCTAGCTATCATTATTGCATAACAGTAATGTGTCCCGAGCAAGCCACCCTATGACTGAAATTATACTTGACAGTTTACCTCTTGTTGGTGAGCCTGAAGTGAACATAGCTGCTGACTGTCCCTGGGAGAACAATGTGACTACTCCATATGCTAGAGAGGACCCTCTCTTTGTGACGCAGGACGTGAGCTGTTCCTGAAGTCATGCTCTCCCTCTTTCTCCCGTTACTCTATTTCAGTCCTTTTTCTTTCTTTCCTTCTTTCTTTCTTTCCTTCCTTCTTTCTTTCTTTCTTTTTTTGTGTTTTGTGGTATTTTCTAAAGTTGAATAGTATTATTTCCAGATAATTAAATAATTCAATGTTTGTTTGGCTCTTTTTTTTTTACAAGACTGTGTGGTAGGCACTTTCAGCCATTTTAGATACTGCCATATAAATTTCACTATAAACTTTAAAACTATATTCATCGTTAAGATATTTATGCTTCCTAAAATGTCCTATTTATACCCCACAATTTTCAAATACCAGTTGTTTCTAATTAGTCTTACAAGATTTCATTGTTTCATGAACTTCTCAACATCACTCTTTCTGTTTTGCTGATTAGCTAGATTTTGGTAGTTTTGAGACATGTTACTGTGTTGTCCTGACTTGCCTAAAACCCATGGTGAACCTTCTGCCCCAGCTCCCCACAGACTAGGATTACAGAAGAGCACTGCCATAACTGATTCTCAGTGTTTATATATTGTAAAAACATTTCTCGGAAAATTTTGTCCTATTATTAACTTATTATTAAGTGTTTTTTTCAAAATAAGTTTCAAATTCATTAAAGATTTAAAAATAGTTTTGAAAATAATAAATTGAATGCTCTACAATTAAAAAAAACATTTTATGGCTGCATATGTAGACTAAATTACCCTTTTTTCTACTATTGATAAATGAAGTCTGGGTCCAATGTACACATATTGGGAGTGGAAAAATGAGGTTAAGTAAAGGTATTTGGATATGGAAGTGTTTTATTAAACCATGTGTAAATAAATTTGTTATAAAATAGAATCTGGGGCCAGGGAAATTGCTCAGTAGTTAAGAGCATTGGTTGTCTTGCAGAAGACCCAGTTCAGTTCCCTACACCACATGGTAGCTTTACAACTGCATGGAACTCCAATTCCAGTGGATCCAGTATCTTCCCTCTTCTGGATTAATGGATCCTATACATACATGTGGTATATATACATGCATGTATACAAAATACCCATAAGTCTTTATAAAATGTGTTTTTAATTGTCCTACATATTTGATACTCATATGGCTGGAAAGTTTGTTCCTTGTGTTCTATTAGGTCACCAGAGCAGGCACTTGCTCAGTCTGTTTCTATTTTTCCCTTATTTTTTGTGTGCGTATGCATTTCAGGTCAGAGGTCAGCATCAATGATTTTCTCTCCACCTTATTTTATGAGACAGTTTCTAACTGAAACCAGTACACACAAATTCAGAGCAACACTGGCTGGCCAGAAAGTTTCAAGGATCTTGTATCTCTACCACCCCAGCATTGGGATTATAGCTGATTGAGACCATGCCTAACTTTTTTATATGGGTGCTGGGAGTCAAACCCAAGCCATCATGTATACCATGCACTTTACTGACTGAGCCATCTTCCCACCCACCTTTTACTTTTAATTAAAATTACTTATTCTTTGAGGATTATTTTATTTTAGTATAGACAACAGTTTATATAATCTTGGTATTGTTAATATACTGATCATTTACACAATTTTTCTAAAGCAGCTTCTGTTAAATAATCATCAAATGTATTTGTAAATTATTGTAGGAACACAGAGATAGTTATTTAGCCAGTATAGTAATTAAAACACTTCTTATTTGGGGCAAGGGGGTTGTTGATGTGTGTGTGTGTGTGTGTGTGTGTGTGTGTGTGTGTGTGTGTGGTTTTGTGCACCTGAGTGCAGGTACCTACAGAGTCCATTAGAGGGCATTAGTACTGGAGCTTAAGTCAAGGCCCGTTGTAAGCTGCTGAATCTGTTTGATGGGAACTGAACTCAAGTCCTCTGCAACATCAGGAAGTATTCTTAACCCAATAACCCATCTATTTCTATCCTAATTAAAATAGTTACATTGTTGGGTGCAATGTAAATTTTTTTTTGGAAATAGTTTATTCTTTAGTGTTCTTCCCCTTCAGTTCCTTTAATAAAGTACTCCGAGAAGCAGGCAAAATGACAGACAAGGAGTGGATATGGCAGTACTTTGGAAGTCCTACTCAGTAATCTCCATGATGGGAAGGTCATAGGCTTGTTATGTTTTGCAAGCCCCTCAGCTTCCAAACAGACCCATTTTTGCATCCTGTAGTCAGGCAGATAAGTCACAGAGATGGTACCAAAGACCAGGACAATGGAAAAACTGAAAAAGATGGCTCACATTCTAGACATCCACCACAAGTTCCTTGTCTTAACTGTGAAGGTCTGTGTTCTTCAAGAAGATATTTTTGACCTCAGGTTCCAGGTCCCTGTGCACGCACATGGTTGATTCTTACCCTCACATTGCTACTGCAGCCAACACAGATTTGCTGTGGGGTCTTGTGGGTAGGGATGGAAATGTCAAGTTTTTGTTTTATGTAGTTTGTCATAACTAATAAAATAGATACCAGTGAGCCATAAGAAATTTCAGTTATATCACCTAACATAAATACCTTGAAGAATGTCATCAAAATACATGATTATATATTTTCACAATAACTTTCATAATTATTCTACCAGTGAGTACCATAATATAATACAGTATCATGTGTTTGTAGAGGAGTACTTAAAACTAATTAATAATGTATGTATACCTATAAACATGTTTTCTGTGTCCCAAAAACAATGGAATGAAAAAACTAATTTGCACACTAATACATGCTCTGCAGTCTTAATTTCATGCTTTTATTAACTTATATTTTATGCTCTTTTTTTTACTTAGGCAGTAAAATCTGTGATCCATTCATCTGTTCGCACCCAGCTACTCCTCCCATATAATTACACAATCTTCAGTGTATTTTTTTGCTACAAAATGCATCTGCATCACTTTTTAAATAAAATCCTTTCATTTTTCTCACAAGCATCTATTTTCTAATCAGAACAGTTGATATTGCATTGCTTTACAGTAAATAGTCTAAAATTTTAATGATAATTATTGAAGTTATAATTCAAAAGAGTAATTGCTTCATATTTTAAAAAAACTTAGAAAACAAACAAATTGTAATGATATGTTAGGTAATACAAATAATACTTTTGATATTCACTTTAATAATAACTTTTATAGCATGCACTCTTTATTATATATAAATTATTATGCATAATATACCATGAATACTACTAAAAACTGTCACAAAAAAGTAAAAAAGGTCATACCCATTTGTAAGCAAGTTACATAAAATCACACCTGTTTCATCACATGCAGAACGTTCATTGTCTTCAGACCTTTCTTAACCAAGATGATTGGCAGCACTCATCAAATAGATAAGAAATACATCTTCCTGCTATTATTTAAAATAATCTCTTTTCCCTTACTTTTGATATCAGGGTGGAATTCCCATTATTACCATTTGTATATCTGTCTGAGTGTCAGTTTGTCCATCTGTCTGCCTGTCTTTAAAGAGTTCCAAGGATATAAGTATAAAAAATCTGTCAACCTTTAATATTTTTGCCTAAGAGAAAATAATTGAAAATGTTATTTTATATAAGATATGTTCTAGTTATCCAGGGCTGATCACGTAAGAGCTAAAGGAAGAGTATGATTCGTTCATAAAGATCTAAGAGATTTCAGTTGAGGTTTTAATCTCACCCATTGCTTTTATGTGTTCTTCGGATTTGGTCTGATCCCTGCTCACTCTCTAGCCTCATGATTGGGCTTGAATTTCAGGTTGCAGCTTACTGTTCCATCTGCATTCTTTCCAGTGGCTCATTCCTGCAACATTTCCAGCTGTTTTGTAAATGCCGGAAATACTGTCACTTGATTGTGAGTTTAGTCTTAACTTTGATGTCACTTCCTCTCACATTTTCATTCCTTATTCCTCAGTACTAGATTAAGTAGCCTACTTCTGTGTTTCTAAGCTACCTTGGAAAAACTCTATAGCACTTACAGCACTATATTTTCTTCACTCCATGATGTCACTATAAATCAGTAACAAGAAGTGTTTGTTTCCTTGTTCATTGATGCACCATAACACCTGTCACATGATAAAGTACATAATGAGTGTTCTGAAATATGCATTGAGTTAGTGGGAGAAACAATAGTATTTATAGCTTGAGTAAATGCATGTAAACTTCTTTAATCATCTCTGCATATGGATCAGAGCTATCTCTCCTATGGAGAAAAGCGTTAATAATCAGCCCTGCAAGCCTTGGCTAACCTATTTAAATGTTCTCTACTTACCACAACCTTTCTTATCACCAAGTATTTATACCTGTACTTAGAATAGTCCCCCATGTTAACCTGGAAATTTTTTAAAAAATTAATATCTAACTCAATCTCTTCTTAGCAATGACTTTCTGTCTTCTTTTCCATCCTACCCACCCTCCCTGAATGATTTCCTTCTAAATCTCTGACATAGGCAAAGTTACCTGATTAGTGAAAGAAGTACATTTGATACATTAAAATACTAGCAGATAATTTCATTTAAAATATAAAGGCTTCATATATAGAGATCTACCCTCCACTCTATACCTGCCCAACTTTGTGTCCTCGTCTTTTTTTTTTTTTTTTAACCCATCCAGTCCAATTAATGTTGGTTATATACTTTGAAATATATGGCCATCCACTGAGAGTGTGGAAACTACCAGGAGCCTCACCATTAAAGGAAACTAATTCTTTCACTTCAAATAGCTATCAGGTACGTAGACCAGGGTGGAACTTCATCACCACATCCTTCCTTTATGTTGGGATTTTGTTGATCTGAGCTTGCCCAAATCTTGTGGATTTGGTCAAAACTGCTGAGTTCATATGCATATATATAACTTCCTTTAGTATCTAGAAAACACTGTTTCATTGTAGTATTTCACGACCTCTGAGTCCTACCTTTCTGCCCCCCTTTTCCTTAATAATCCCTGATCCTTTGGAGGAGGGAGTGTGTGCTATACATGTTCTATTCAGAGCCGAGCACTCTGCAGTGTTGTGTTCTCTGCACCTTGATCAGTTGTGGGTCTCAAGTAACAATCATCTACTATAAAAAGAAACTTTTCTGATGTTGTATGAGGGGTACACTACTCTAGTCTATATTCTCTCTTCTTGCCACTGTAGACATGTGATAGAAACTCTGTATGCATCCCAGTCAAGATGACTAATAAAAACCAAAGCCACTGAGTGTTTTAAATACATCTTTCAAATAGAGGGGAAGTGTCATGGTGATAATATCTCAATAATATTGAATAGTAATATCCCAGGAGTTTACACATTCATTGTTTCTAATTAGTAGACGTTTACATCTATTATTAGTTGTGTGAAACATGATAATTGTTCAAAGTTCAGTTTGTACAACCTTGTGTCCCTGCTATGTCTCTATTCCTTTAGAGAATTTGAAATTGTTCTAAAGCTTAGAAAAAGATATCTCTCCCTCTAATTGTTCCAGATTGCCCATTTTTGTATTTTAAATAGAAGACTTCTTTACCCTTTTAAGAGTGACAATTTATTGCTGAAGACACTAAAGACAGGATAAAAGTATTACAATGTGATTTTTTTTCTTTTATGACACTCCTTAATAGTAAAGAACTGATGCACAAAGCCTTTTCTTTTTCCACAACACCAAAGTCATAGTTGTTGTATTTCCCTCTCACTTATCGATTTATATCATTTATAAAACTGTAATTTTACCTTCCAAGTTTATTCATAAAATATTTCTCCAAAACCAGTTTTTCAAGGTTATTTTTTATAAGGAAACAAGAGAGAGTTACAGTTCTGCATTATAACACTTAGCTTTTTTAATCTGAGATTTATTGACTTAATCTATATGCAATGTGTTTATCACTTAAGAAACATTAAAAATGGGTTAGTAATTTTGTACAATGCTATAATTATATCCTTCATCAAGATAATTATATAAAAGTAAACAAAGGTAGAGCTAAGATAATACCTAATCTACGATGCTTTTCAACTAAATAATACTTATAATTAAAGATTTCAGGTAGAAAGGACCTTCATTTCCCTTATACATCAGCCTGATTTTCAAAATAAAACTATAAATGTTATCTGAAAAAATAAAACTAACAAATGTTAAATATGTCTTTAAGCTAGTACATACACTCTGGAAGATCAATTTATGTCTCATTTAATATGCAGGCTTAAAGGCAGAAATTATTTTACACATATGTTACTGTTTAAAAATATTTTAAGATTTACAATGGGAAGTATACAATTATTAATGTCATATCATGTAATCCATTTTAAGAAAATATCACTCATTATTAGCCTTTAAAACTAAGTTATTATGCATTAGACATAGTAGCACAGATTTAAGGTATCAAAGAAAATAACTAGGTTTAAATATCAGTATTTGCCCCTTTTTTGTTTTCTTCCAGTGAGACTAGAAGGTATTCTATAAAATTCTTGTCTAAGCTGGTCAGTAATAACCCTTATACACTAATGTCTAGATGCAGGTGAGTGAATACAAATACCTAAAACATGTACACTCACAACAGCCTTTCTGATGGCACTATGACCTAGCTCCCTGATGATTGATAGTCATAGCACCTCAAGATAGCAAAGTAACTGGAAAGCACCTTCTCCCCCATCTACACTGGAATTCTAAGTTTAAATTAAATTGTGAATTTAATTAAGCCTACAGGTTAGTGGCAGTCATGTAAAACAACCCTGTCAGCTCTAGGGCTGTTGCAGACCTACCACTCTTGCTCCTACCCACAAGAACTGACGTTTAGTTACATTCTTTCTGTTCATTTTGGCTTTGTAGGGAAAGCATTCTCAGGTGTGTAAAAGGCAAGATAACTGTAAAGTCTACTCTTCAGCCTGATTTATCATACACATAATAAATCCTCTAGACACTTTCTGGAAGGACACAGGAAAGGGGAAAGGAAAGATTGATAGTCATAATAAAACTCAATAATTTTTCAATCTTTTTGTTTTCCCACTGGTTCTTGGCATTATCGTTACATTTGTGTGTTAATTTTATGTTTAACTTAAATTTTCATAATTGTCAGTTTTTAGTGGCATGCATTTATTTTTTTTAAAAATTAGGGCTACCCCAAATTAAATTAAATATAAATACTACTAATTTTGTGGTTTCTACCAATACACAGGATTCACAACATTTATAACAAATACATGAAACCATGATTGACTAAAAGGAAGAAGTTGACAGACTTTTGAATAAATTCAAGTTATCTTAAATGATATTGAAATGGGGCCATCTGTTAAAGCTTGCCGATGCACTGAGTCTAAGCAAGAGTTTATGTTTTCATGCAAATCAGGCTTTTACCAAAATACTTTGGAAAAAAACAGATGCTTTGTAGAAATTCATTATCCCTAAAATAATTGCAGCCATCCAAATATTAACATTCCTCCTTACAAAGGAAGGCACTGTGCTACTAGTTCTTATGTATGTGACTATTTAGAGTATTGTGCCATTTGCTGTACTACAGTGTGGTGCTTATTCTCCAGTCCCTCTCCCATCCTCACCCCTAGGAGAAGCATACCTGATTACCAGGACCAAGTTTCTATTTATTTAACCAAAAACAAATGGCCTTTGAAAATATGACACAAGTACTTGAATCTGAACTTCAGTCTGAAGATAAATTCAGTCTTTTACACTTCATAAAGTACTTTTTATTTTATTTATAATATTGTTTATCTTTCCACTGATTACTATGATCTTTGAGAACACCAATAAATCTTTCCACATATACTAAAGTAAAGAAAGTTTTCATAACAGAATATAGTTGTAAGATTTTAATTGAAGACTTTATGTCACAAATAGAACAGGAAGGTAACATTGTGTATATTGTAAATGTACACAGCACAAATCTGGTGTATACTCAATAAATGTTTATTAAACATGCAGAGTTTTTTGAATTTTGCTAGAAATCAACTTCCAAAACTACTCTTACATAGTAACTCAGTTGTAAAGAGTAAACCAGTATGTACTCAGAACTCACAAGAATATGCAATGTCAAATTCATATTATATTAATTTGAGCTTGCATATGAAGAAAACAAATTCACGTGGTTATTAAAGAAATTAAAGGAACTTTAATTCTATTTGTAGCATTTTATGTAAACCCTTGTTCTCTGCCATTCATAGCATCTTGTTAGGGTTCTCCCTGAGTGCAGTTCTATCCCCACCCCTGTAGCATGTAAGCACTTTGCTCAAAGGTCATTGAGGTACTTTGGACACACTTTCCTGTTTGCACTTTTCTAGCATACTAATAAATGTATTAAACTGTTAATTGGGTATTCTCTTGCCATATGAAATGCTTTTAGATTCAGAAATTTTATACCTATTTGAAAAGAGTAACTTAGCCCAGTGACCAAACATCCTCATTCGCACATGTTCTTTCAGTTGAAGTGTTTGTCAGAATGGAGGGTGAGTAAAGCCCACTGACTTTCTACTCCAGGTTCTGTGTCCTGTGAATCAGCATGGCACACTGACTTACACTGAGACTTTGCAGTCCCATTGACTCAAATATAAAAATAAGCACTGCCACTTATTGGTTATGTGAGTCCAGCAAATAACTTCCCTCTGCCTCAGTTTTCCCAGTGCTTAGACGGAAGTAAAGAGAACTGTTGTGAAGATTAAATAAGGAATGATGCATGACAGGCATTGCACGAAGCCTGATGTGTTATAGGAGCTATGGTGCTTCACAAGCTGAGGGAACTGCTCTGCCTGTGGTCATCTGGAGGAGTAATCATTAGCAGGCAGTCAGTGATAGGTCCTATGAATTAGGACCAAAATAATGTTTCTCTCATAGAAGAAAAAGATTGTTCTATCTACATACATATATGTTATCTTACTTAAACCTCAGAACAGTCCTTGTAATTCGCTAGGTTTTTTTTTTTTTTCATCAGAGAGACCTAAGATTCAGAATAGATCCTTTGCACAAGAGCAAATGCCTGTTAGTTGCCAAAGCTAGAATTCATTCAAAGGTAATAACAATTCCTCCCACTCTCTGATAGCTAAATTTCCAATATTTGGGACTTAGTGGTTTCTCTCTTACTTGTGATATGTGGCAAAAATTAAAAGATGCCCAAAAGGTAGAGAGGAGCATGCCAGTACATCTCCTTCACCTTCCTTCAATTGTGAATGCACAAAATACATTCAAGCAATGTTTGCTTAGCAGCCATTAGGATCCTTCTTTTCAAATACGTACATATTTACAACTGTTGTGTTGCCCAGGGTTCTACTTTTTGAAAAGTAAATAGAGATGAGAAGATGGCTCAGTAACTGAGGTGCTTGCCATGTGAGCTCAAGTACTGAGTTCTGATCCCTGCCGCCCACTGTCTCAGTAGTTTGTGGTTGCTGTAATAGAACACTAAAAGCAACTTAAGGAACGTCTTATTTTGGCTCATGTTTCCAGAATCTAGTATATCAATGCAAGAGCTTAAAGTAGCTGGTCACATTGCATCCACAGTCAGGAAGCAGAAGAAAGCTTATGTTCAGCTCACTCTGTCCTCTATACAATCCAGGATCCTCAACTTGGGAATAATTGCCACCTACAGATGCCTGGGTCTTCCCATATCAATTAATAGTCATGCCCAAAGGCCTATCTCCCAGAGGATTCTAGATCTCTTCAAATTGACATATTTAACAACTACACCTCTCTCTACATTCAAGCATGAGAACTTGAGTTCAGATTCTAACACGCACATGAAAAGCTGGATCCAGTACATGCCTATAACCCCAGTGCTGGAAAAACAGAAACAAAATCATTCTTTAGGATTACAGACCAGTGAATTTAGCTAGTCAACAAGTTTCAGGTTCAGCATGAAACACTGTCTCAAAAAATAAGATAGATAAGTGACCCAGGAAGAGTACTGATATCAACCTCTGAGCTCCACATGTACTTCCACACTCAGGGAAACACACAGGAAGCGTAGAAGGATAAAAATACAATGTTATGAAATACAGTTATCCTAATTGTACCTATATCATCATTTTAAGTTACATTATTTATTTGGGGGCGAGTACATGTGCCATGGCTAAATAGTGTGGAGGTCAGGTAGTAATCAGTTCTCTCCTTCCACTGTGTGGGTCCCAGGCATTAAACTCACACTAGCAGATTTGGCTATATACACTTCTACCCACTGAGCTATCTCACCAGGGCACCTGAATTATCCTAGACTGAATAGATTACAATGTCTGCATTAATTTATACAAAAACATTCTTTTATTGCTTTGAAGAAATTGTTGGCCCTGAATTTTCTATCTTTGTCCAAAAACAATAAACTTCATTTCTGGTAATAACTTTTGTTTAAAAATAGGACAGTCATGTGAATAATTATTTGCCACCCAAGACAATAACAAATATGCAAAGCACTGACACCATATGGGAATCTTCATAAAGTATCAAATTGCCAAATACTCTGTTGTGCATCATTTTCAAGCTGATGCACACATAGGTATATAGGAATGCTGTTGTATTTGGCTTGAATAAATAACTCCCTGAAACATTCCCAATAGTTTTCTTCCTAGTGCCAATCATTCTAGAAGCTATCCCCATATCATCCATCCTTCTGCTGTTGCTGTGCCTCCTCAGGCTCTTTGTTCAAGCAGGAACTTAACACTGTGTTGATATCATTGTCACTTTACTCCTGGCTTGGAGCAGACGGTTCTTCAACTACCTACTTGTGTGAACTAGATAATACTACCTCACTTTGCTGTACCTCTCTATCCTTTTATCCCAAATGATGTGTTCAGCCACTGTACCCATTGCTTCTTGTGTTCAGTCTTACTTATCTTGGTATTAATGTAAAGAAGAGCCCAAACAGTCTGAGAACCTTTATCAATATCACATGACTGCTCGATAGCAAAGCCAAAACTATTCCTACCCCTGTCTAGAGCAGTGGTTCTCAGACTCCTTTGGAAGTTGAAGGAGCCTTTAACAGGAGTCAGTTACCTAATACCATTGAAAAACGCAGATATTTACATTATAATTTTTAATAATAACAAAATTAGAGTTATTAAGTAACAAAACTAATTTTACAATTTATAACAGTAACAAAATTAGTTATTAAGTAGCATAAAAATAATTTTATGGCTGGGGAAAATGAATTTATGGCTGGAGATCATCACAATATAAGGACATATTAAAGGGTTGCAGCATTAGGAAGGTTGAGGACAAACCAGTGGACTAGAGCATTATCTCTGAGGTTCTCACACTCCACTCCATGCTCACCACTCTACCATCAGCTAGCTGCTCTTGAAGGGGAGAATGTTTGTATAAAGTCCTGAAGAATAGTTGCCCACCTCTCTTCTCCCATGTTTCAGAAACCTCCCAGCCAGTGACTGACAGACCCCTTTTGTAAGATGTCCTATACAGGCTCTGTTCTAAGCCCGTTTTCTGTGGGCTCATTTAATACTTTCCATAGCTCTTAGATACGATATTATGGACTTTTTACTGATGAAGGAACTAAGGGGTTAAGGATGAGTACCTTGTCAAGGTGAACCACATATTCATATCTCGGCTTTTAACCATTTTGTATGGAGACTTGTTTGAAAATTTCAGAAGTTGGGGCCAGAAAGCTGGCTTCATGGGTAATGACACTTGTTTGGCAAGCCTGGTAACCTGAGTTTAGTCTTTGGAACTCTGGGAAAGTGGAAGGAAATTCCACAAAGCTTTCCTCTTACCTCCACATAGGCACTGGGGGACATGTCACCACTATCCCACCACACACACACACACACACACACACACACACACACACATGCACACACACACACACACACACACACCTATTTCTGCCCCATTCAGACTTCTTTTCAGGTGTCATTTTTCCCTCAGGCTCCTGGGCAAATGGCCTGGTGACTTCTAGTACTTTTCACAAATAGATGATTAAGAAATGTTACCTGACTGACTGTTCTCAAAAATGAAGCACATGAAACCCCTCAGTCTGTTAGCCAATTTTGTAATATTAGGAGTAGACTTGATGGTCCTTCAGATCTTCCTCGTCAGTAACTGCTTTGTTATGTTAATGGAGGCAAGGTTTTTAACCATTTTCTTCTCATTTGTGAAGTTGGTACAATAGTAGTGTTTGCATCATGAGATCTCTGTGAAGATGACTAACTGCTATACAGATTGTACATGGACCTTGGTGCCTAGGAAATAGCAGTCATTACTAGTCAAAGTCAATGATTCTTATCTGACCATGTGCCCATTTTAAGATTCTCTGTAGCTCTTTTTTACTTTTTTATTCTTTGTGAATTTCACATCATGCATTCCAATCCCACTTATCTCCCTTCCCCCTTGCATCCACCTTCTGCCCTGGCAACCTCCCCTGTAAAACCAAGTAAACAAAAAGAAGAATCTTGTCATGGAATTTAGTGTGGCCCATTGAGATAGTTCACCCTTTAGTCTATCCCCATCTTTACTTGCAAGAGTTCATCGCCATGATTCACAGGTCTGACTCAGGCCTCTGGTTTCTGTTACATCATTGGTAATATGCTCTCACTGGGGCTCCTCTTGGGTGTCTTGTTGTCCTGTGTCATGGAGATCTTCTGTGTTGGATTTGTATGTTCGTCCCCTTCACACACTCCAACAGTTCATAGATTCAGTGGATACTGGAGTGGACCAACTCATAGCCTAGGTTCTAGGCCTGGATGGTAACTGGGTTGGTCAGTTCCCTAGCTTTCCCTCATTGTCACTACCTAGACAAGCTCCCCAGCACTGACTCTCCTAGCTCATCCAATGCAGCTTACAGCAAGGAGCAAGGCCATTTCTGCTCTTTACCCTCAGATCCGAGGCCTCCTAACTCACATACCAGGGCCAGCTCTACTGTTTTGCCCTGGCAAGGTGCAGGGTCTTCTCTCTCCTAATTGCTATAGGGGACATTTGGGAGGAGGTGTCAACTCTTGTGCTTGCAAGCTTTCAGGCCTGGCTCACCTGTGTCCCCAATAAAAGAGTCAGCTCTAGTGTGATTCCCAGGTGAGGTGCACACCTATGGTAAGGATTATGGCCATCTTTCCTGAGCACAGAGGCAAGCCCTCCCTGAGGGATAGGGCCACCAGCCATCTGATCAGGCCAATGAAGGGCAAGGCCAACTCAACACAGCCTAGTTTCAGTGATCCTTGTGCTAACACCGGCCATGGACATCACCACAGACCCCAGCTACAATAGGACCACAGATCCAGACATGGCAGCAGCTCTGGCCCAAACACCATCACAGCCGTAGTGGCTGTACAGGCCCCTCAAATCAGCATAGCCCCAGAAACAGCATGGCCTCTGGACAGCAATGTGGTCCCAGGTAACTAGTAGACCCCAGGCATCTACAGACTTCTCAGTGGCGACTAGAGCCACAACCATTACGCAAGACCCTGCCTCCACAGGGACACAGACCCATACATGGCCAGGGTCTTGGCAGTAGCCTATGCCTGGATGTCTCAATGTCTTCAGGTGGCAGCAACTGCCATCCAGATCAGCATGTTCCTGGGCATGGCACACTCCTCAGATACTGACATGGTCCGAGGTTGCCTATCAGAGCCTGGTACTCCACATAGCCCTTGATGATAACAGAAGCCCTAGACATCAACTCAGGCACTGCCTGCTGTAGGGCCATGGACCCGGATATGGCCATCTGCCTTAGCCCTGGCCAGGATAACACCATGGACCTAGATTGTAGCTCTCCTCTCATATACTTTTTGTTTTTTCTGGAGAATTCTCCAAATTTATTTTGGCTTCATCTTGGAATATTATAGGTTTTGTTCATTTTGACATATGAGAGAGAGAGAGAGAGAGAGAGAGAGAGAGAGAGAGATTGGTGATTTTACATCATGTTCTCCATCAACCTCAGTTATCAGTCCTCTCAGATCCATGCCCACTCTTATGATCTCCTCATTTACAAAAACACCCATTCATGCTGCTCATTTACTTACTTGGACATAATTAAGCTCCCTGTGGCCAGACCCTTAAAGAAAACAGATCTTCCCTCACCCACACCCCTGTCAGATGCCATCAATGCAGAAGGCACTGTCATTTAGCTATGTTCTAGTCTTGAGCTCTTGTATACAATGACATCTTTTTTTTTTTAAGTCCACTAATGAGTGAGTACATCCCCTGCTTAACTTTCTGAGTTTGTGAGATCTCGCTAAGGAGGATATTCTCCAAGTCCATTCATTTGCCTGCAAATTTTAGGATATAATTTTTTCTTACTGCTGAGTAGTACTCCATTGTGTAGATGTCCCACAGTATGTCAATCCATTCTTCAGTTGAGGGACATCTACATTGTTTCCAGGTTCTTGCTATTATGAATAATGCTGCTATGAACATAGTTGAGCTAATGTTTTGGGGAACAAATGTGTATCTTTAGGGTATATGCCTAAAAATGGTATTGCTGGATCCTTGGGGAGATTGATTCCCAGTTTTCTGAGAAGCATTCCAGAGTGACTGAACAAGCTTACACTCCCACCAACAATGGAAGAGTGTTCCCCTTGCTCCACATCATCTCCAGCATAGGCTGTCATCTTTGTTTTTAATCTTAGCCATTCGGACAGGTGTCAGGTGGTATCTCAAAGTTGTTTTGATTTGCATTTCTCTGATGACTAAAGATTTTGAGCACTTTTTCATCTGTTCTTGGCCTTTTGGCTAAGATCAAGTGTAGTATTTGTTCTTTCCTTTCTTTTCAATACAGGGCCTCACTGAGTAGCCCAGGCTTGTCTGTAATTTGCTATGTAAACCAGGCTATCCTGGAACTCACCCTGCTCCTCCTGCCTCTGCCTCTTAAGTGCTTGCTTTGCAGTGAGATACATTACATTGACTTTATTTCCTGCCAACATGAAAAGACTGTTCTGTGCCTCTCTAAATTTACTGTGAGAACACTTTCATCTTAGCAGAGAAAGGTGGCTGTTTCCAGCATCACATGTTTGTATCCTCTAGTGTCTTCATTTTCATTGATCACTTTCTCAGAATCCTTTACTGTTGTTGTTCTGCCTTATGAATTCAAGATGTGAATAAAGATGAATTTTTAATATATACATTATGTTTTGGGGTCTCTAGTTCTTTAAGGAAATAGAGGGAAAAGCAATGAAGCCATGATTCAAGGATACTTAGTTTTTTTTTTAATCTGGGATAGTACTATGGAAATTAATGCTTATTTTTTGCAAACTAGACAGTATCTGTTATCGGACATATTACTGTCAAGAAAATATTACTTGTCTTAATTATCAGTAATGAAGCAGGGATAAGCTGCTCACTTAGATAGTATCATGTATCTAAGGACCTTGTTGCAGAGAGGCTCTGCTGAAAGGCACCAGTTTGGTAGATTACACTGCCTTCAGCTTCTGGCCTTTGTGTAGATTGAGGCTTTGTGGATGAGTTTGAAAGTCAGGTATAAATTGTGTTTGGTGTTTCAAACTGATTTAATATCTTGCTTTTAGTACATCTTTTATAGTTATTTATCAAGTCTTGGGGTTTTTTGAGCTTTAAAAATAGGTTGTAGTTATTTTAGGCTTGCCTTGCTAACTGCCAGTGTTTGTTTGTTTGTTTTAAGCCATGCCAAATAAAACAGTACATGTATTACCAGTTGTGTAGCTAAAGCACATACTTGATAGCTAAGTGTCCTGTTATTTCTGAATTTGCAGTGCTTGTGATGACAATTGTAAAGGAAGACTGAGTCTTCATAGCATCATTTCTTGTCTGAATTTCCTGAGATAAAACAAAGCTCATTTCTTGATAGAATTCTCTTGTCTCTTAACCAGCCCCTTAATGATAACATCTGTCTTGCATTACTGAGACATTATTCAAAAGATATGCAGTACATAATGCCTATAATCCCAGCTCTTGATAAAGACCAGAGGGTCAGGAGTTAAATCAGCCTCAGCTACAGAGCTACAGAGCCAGTTTAAGCTACATGAGCCAATATAGGAAGAAGGGAGGGGGATCAAATAGGGAGGGAAGAAAACATGGCTTTAGCTTTATATCGACCAATAGGAGTAGCGCATGTTTTAAGTATTTAAGGATTCAATGGAAGGGCATGTCAGGGCAATAAAACACAAAGTGGACCTTGACTTTTTAAGTTCTTGAACCTTTTCTTAGTGGAAAAATCTTACTCAGAGACTAATGAAGAAATCTCACAATGTAAGTGCTGTTTAATCTGAATTCAAACTTTTCTAAAGTAACTTAAAGAATGCAGAACTCAGAGCGACAGTGTAGAAACTATTCTAATTCCTTTTTAAAAAATTAAAATATTACATTATTTCTCTCCTTCCCTTTTCTCCTCCCATCATTCCATGTCTCTCCCTCCTCCCTACTCTCTCTCATATTCATCTCCCCTCTGTGTGTGTGAAAGAGAGAGACTGCTGAATTCATTTAGGATTGCTTGTATTTATGATTTTAGGGCTGACCATTTGGTAATAGATAAGCAATTAAGGGGCCTGTCCCTGGGGAAGACTAATTCTCTCATTCTTCACACTCCTCAGTCACCTATAGTTATTTGTCTAGGCCAGTTTCTTTCCACATTAGCATGTCTGTTGGCCTTGTCCTTGTTCAAGTCTTGTTTAGGCAGCCATATTGAAGTTTCATGGGTAAAGCTCCCTTGTCACTTCTAGGAGACACAATCTCATAGCAAACTTCCTGTACCTCTGGCTCTTACAGTCTTTCCATACCCTCTTCCACCATGTTCCCTGGGGTCTGGGGTACAGGAGTTATATTTTAGATGTATCCCCTTAGTTGTGGTTTTTGTAATGGTCTGCATCAGCTGCAAAGAGAAGCTTACTTGATAAAGGGTGAAAGCTACACTTATCTGTGAAAATAATGATAACTATTTAGAATGTCGTTAAGAATTATTCTAGGCTAGCAAAATAGTGGTAATAGGTTCTCCTCCTCTAAGATCCATATATGTCACTAGGCCCAGGTAACTGACTACGTTTCCAATACTAGGCATGATTTCTCTCCAGTTGATCAGGTCTTAAATTCAATAAGATAGCTGTTGGTTACAAGTAAGATATGAGTGCTGCTATTACATCCTTAGAGATATCTTACCATCCTGGTTATCTTTGTTGTTTGCAAGCATCATAGCTGAGGAGGGCTATTGTTTGATTCCTTTTCTTAGAAGCTTACATATCACTTTCTGGTACCATGACAACTAGTCTTCAGGGAGACAGCTTTCAGGTCAGACCATCTCAGGTCCTCTATATCCTTTGTCCAAAGTACAAAGTATCTTCATCAATAAAGTCTTACATTCAATTTCTGAGAGATAACCTAAGGCAACAATTATGATGTTTTATGTATGCTCTATCAAATAAAGCTTGCCTGAAGATCAGAGGGCAGAGCCAGTCACAAGTCAGCCATTGAGGTCAGACAGTGGTGGCTCACACCTTTAATCCCAGCACTAGAGAGGTGGAGACAGGGAGTGAAATGCCTGGGCAGAGAGAGGCATCTAAGGTGCTCAGTCTTTTTGGACTGAGGATACAGTAAAGGGAAGTTTTTAGTGGCTACTCCTCGGCTTCTCTGATCTTTCAGCATTTACCCCAATATCTGGCTCCAGGTTTTTATTAAGACCAATTAAGATTCGTGCTACAAACACTAGTCTATATTGTTTGGGGAGTCCCTTAAACTCCTGTGACCAACAACTCAAAAGGGGGTTTTTCATGCCTTTTATTGAGATTTTTGTTTGATTTATGAGGGTAGTATTGTCAGCCCAACTGGCTTAAGTTCATTTAAACTATATGTTTGTGTATACAAATACACTTATATTTGTTTTGTCATTGTTTAAGTCTAAAGTAGTATGATTCTTTATGTCTTTTTCAAACATCTTTATTGCTGTTTTTCTCTCTTCTCCCTTTTCTATGTGACCTAACCCTTCCCCTCACGTCAGTTGTACCCTTCTATTCCCCTCTAACACAATATTCATTACATGGTACTTTTTTTTCTTGAAACAGGGTCTTTCTATATTCCCAGTCATCTTAAAACTCACTATGTATACCAGATTAGCCTCTAACTAAGAGATGTCCACCTGCCTCTGCCCCCTGAGTGCTGGGATTAAAGATGTATACCACCATGCCTGACTCCCCATGGAACCTTTTTTACTTTACTACTTTTATGGCTACTCCAGGTTATATACCCACATCCAAAGATTTGAATGAAGGGACTATAGATGAGAAAGAACACTCAGCGTTTTGTCTTTCTGCATCAGAGTTACCTCAGTCAGTATTTTCTAGTCTCATCCATTTGTAAATTTCATTTTTCTTTACATCTGAATCATACTCCATAATGTGTGTGTGTGTGTGTGTGTGTGTGTGTGTGTACATTTCTCTATCCATCTATCAGTTGAAGGACATATGAGTTGTTTTCATTTCATAGCTGTTGTGTATAGAGCAGAAATGAACATGGCTAGGAAGTATCTGTGGAGTTGGATCTCGAGCCCTTTGGGCACATGCTAGTGAGTGATAGAGCTGGCTCATAAGTGAGATTTATTTTTAGCTTTTGGGGAGTCAGACATACTGATTTCCATTGTGCTGATTCCCCCTTTTCCACATCTTTCCCAGCATTTGTTGTCAGTGGTCTTTTTGAGCTTAGCCATTCTGCTTTGGGTAAGATGAAATCTCAGATTTACATTTCCATAATTGCTAAGGATGCAGAACAATTTTTGAGATATTTCTTAGTCACTCTTATTTATTTATTTATTTTAGAATTATCTGTTTTTATGTATAGCCTACTTTTTGATCTTGACTAGGTCATTTATTTTTTTGACCCTTTTAGTGGGGAAGAGTCTTCATATTCCCAATGTGACTCTTTGATCAGATACATAGCTGGCAAAGATTCTCTCCCATTCACTTGGTTGACTGTTTTTGTTTCTGTGCAAAAGCCCCTTTTTATTGTTGACCTTCAATCCCTAGGCCAATGAAGTCCTATTTAGAAAATTCTTCCCTACACCTCTGTATTGTAAGGTATTTACTGCCTTTTCTTCAGCATTTTCAGTGCCTAGTTTCTTTTTTTTATAAACTATTTCTCTCAAGCTCTTCATATCAACAGTGGGAAACAAATCCAAAGATAAATTCAGGTAAGTTATTCTGGCTAATAAGTGCCATGATTGAGTATGGAGAAAAAAAGTATTGCTAAGTAATGAGTACTTTTCTCTATTCCTTGTTACATGACTATTGAAATAATTTTTGAAATCGCTATTGAAAGAACTATTTCTGAATGTCTTAATCTTTTTCTCCTTTGTGTGTGTGAGAGAGATAGACACAGACACAGAAAGAGAGAGAGAATGAATGTGAAGGCTCAATGCTGATATAAGAGTCTTCATCAACTATTTTTCTACCTTATCTTTATGAAACAGGGTCTGTAGTCAAACCCAGAGCTCTCTTAATATGGCTTGCCTTGCTATACTGTATGCTCTATGAAATCATTTTCTCTTCCTTCTTGTGTCCACCTAACATTTATGTAGATCTGGAAATTTGAACTCTGATTTCTCTTGATTCTCAGAAAAAGCTTTAACCAGCTGACCCATCCTCCAAGCCCTCAATGATGTAATCTTTATATAGAAAAGGTAGGCCATGACTATTCCTATGTCAAGGGCACAATAAAGTTCCATTGACCTTTTATGCCTTGCCCCACTGCTTATAGTGAAAGAGTAGGGAATGATTGTTTCCAGTTCTCCACTCTAGTTTGCTCAAGTTTTCTGAACATGTCAAGAGAAGGTGAGCAAAACAGAAGTTTTTCTGCAGGAGATTTAAATTCCTTCCATGCCTCAAGGACATCACACACTCGGTGGTTGCCTCTGTTGGCAACCTACCACTTCTACCAACTCCTTCACTTCTCCACCGTCTTCTTAGCCAGGCTAATTTGCAGGTATATTTGAGACTGTGACTTAATGTCATCCTCCTTCAGGAATTCTGTTCTAGCCACCCTAAATTCAGTGCCTCTTTTGTGCACTTACAGCATTCCACACTTACTACCATCCCATACCAACACTGCATTTCAGTTAATTTCATCACCACCTTCCACATGCTCAGTTTCGTAAATAGAGACCACAAGTGCTAAGTTTGCCACTGATTTCTCATAGTCTAGCAGAGTTTCTGACCAGGACCAGGTCAAGTGTTTATCAGGGAAGTGATAAGTAACATACACACTACATACTTCACATTAAGGGGTGTAGCTTCTGAGTGGGTGGGTCATAAGTGGGTTTTGTGCTAAGAAACAGTGACTGACTATGACTTTAGAAGAATGATCTTTAGGTCTTTGTTTCCTTCTCAGGAGAATGACAGCTTCTGTACCTGGCTTTTGTCTTCCTTGTACTGAAATAAAGTTTCATCTGAATTGAACACATCTATAACTGTCAAGTAATAATTTTCTTTTTTTCACCATTCCTTCTGTATTTAGTTGGTATTCTGCTGAAGAGAAGAAATCATTCTACCCATCTGTGTATTCATCCATGTCAGCACAGATTATTTAATGGTTTATTTTCCATTATTTATTTTGATGTTCCAATTACCAAAATTTAGTGAACACTTCTTCAGTTTGACTCTTGTGCCTTTTCTCATGTCTCTGTCACTCTTTTGGCAGCTTCTTACTTTACTACAATTTTATTTTTATCTTACCCTTCATATGTCATAGAATTAACTATTTTATCAAGAAACTTTTTACATAGATTTTTTGTGTGTGTGTGTCAGAGAAGGGATAGGAAACAATGGTATCTAGGTACAAGAAATATTTTCTAGATCACTCTTACTATCATCTCTCTAAAGCACAAGGCTAAGGAGAGAGAGAGAGAGGGAGAAAGAGAGAGAACGAATGAGAATGCCTCTGTGATACAT
Organism: Sigmodon hispidus; assembly: GCA_004025045.1. Classification (NCBI taxonomy): domain Eukaryota; kingdom Metazoa; phylum Chordata; class Mammalia; order Rodentia; family Cricetidae; genus Sigmodon; species Sigmodon hispidus. Next base: position 55,233 of record PVIH01005310.1, read on the forward strand.
TATCCATAAAGACACATTGATAACTATACCTATATGCATCAGTGACATTGTGTGTTGCATGTACATGAGGATGTGTGGTATTTATATTTATTAGCTCTAAAATTCCTTCTTACAAACTTCATCTTGTATTTTATAATCCTGCACATTTTATAGCAATGTATCTGACTTTGATTAACAGTTTTTGTTCACTGTGTTCCCATTGCTCATGGCTTACAGACATGTTGCTCTTAGCTCACGTTGGCTTTCATCTTATAGGATAGAGTAGTACTGACCCTTACTCTTTGTCGCTTTCTCATCCCATTCTCTCTGTGTTAGCAAAATTCTGCAGCCAGGGAAGGAGGTGGGGGGAAAGGTTCTTTGAAATGTCCTATGGTTGCACCAATACAATTGAAAGCATATATAAAGACAGTGTATACATTTTTACTCATTATTAAAACAAAAGTTTAAAAATATATGACCTAAGTATGCAGGTTTTGAAGGATCTTTTAATTACCTACAGTCTTCTGAAACATGTAGTATAGTTGAGAATAATAAACAATTCACAGAAACATAAAGGCTTTATCTAAAATAGTTATGTATGACTAAAACTTATCAGTTTAATACAAATATGTGTTTAAAGTTTCAAATTTAAGTATACTATGCATATTTCATGCTGGAATAGACTAACAAACCACCCCCGCTACAGCTGGGAAGGTTAAACAACACTATTCAGATCTGACTTAGATATAACAGCTGTTCAAATGCCAAGGCGTATTTTACTTGAAAATGTGACCATTTAGTTCTGTTAAATATAAACCGCGATTGAGGCCATGTGCATTATTTTCTCTAAAACAAAGCAGTATCCCACATGCAAAAGAATTGCTATTAAAGTTCAATGACTCTTTTCTTTTCCAACTGAACATCTTTCTGAACTCTTTCTGGAAATTTTCTACCTCTTCTAATTCATGTACCTATTCAGTTCTTGCCAAGTGCAAAAATACAATGATTAAAACAGCACTAGAGAAATGTTATTTTATGTTTATTTACAAATATACATACAACATACATAAGTGTATGTATATATAAATAATTTATATGAAGTTATGCCACTTGGAATGAATGTGCTCACTCCAAGAGCCATATAGACTACCTAACAAAACCCCAGTGCCAGTCTTGGGATGCCTCCCTTTGATCCCTGATCAGAATAGTCCAAGAGATTTCAAATTCATTACAAAAGTCCACAATGTGCCAAAATACAAACAGTAGCTAACCAATGAGAGTCCACCTCCAAATGGTACATATACCTTACAACCCACATATATATCTATATATGCATATATACACACACACACACACATACATACACACACCTAAGGCTCAGCGGACATCACAGAATAAGGGACAGAAAGAAGTCTAGAGTGGAAAGACTAAGAAATCTGTTGTGAGATAGTATTTTCTGAGAGGGAGCTGGACCCCTTGAAATCTTGACAGTGTGGTCACCTAAATAAGATCTGGAAAATGACAAGTTGCCATGCCAGTGTGGGTAATCAATATCTCACAAGGTTCAATTTCTAGATGAAGAGCTATAGCCAACTGATGGCTGCTAAGAGATGAAGAACTGATTTTTCTCCGGCGTTGAGCCCCCAGTAGGTTATCCAATCCCAAGTGGTCAACCCTAAACACATGTGCATACATACAATGCTGAATGTTCTCAATAGGTTATATTTAAATATGTGTGTGAATATATGTATAACAGTAATAACTGAAGAGGACAAAAGTTAAGAGGGAGGAAAAGAACATAGAATTTGAAGAAAGAGAAAGCAAGATGAAAATAATATAAATGCACTACTCATATATGACATTCTCCAGAAAATATATTAAATGTCAAAATAATGATACAGTCAAACACTAGCAATTCCTACTGCCTTTACTGGGGCTCTGATTCATTGTGATTAAAGTTTTAATTTTGTATTAAACTAACTTTAGATGGTTTTATTTGTATATAGTAGTACCTCCATAGCCACATGGTACATGTATATGATTGTGACTTTTGTAAGTATCATTGTTGAGAATGAAACAAAAAGAAAATCCTTCAATTCATAAAGTAATGACAAATATGACAGTCATTGGACACTCATGGAATTATTTGTAAATGATCCATTTTGAATTCTCAAGACTGGTAGTAGAATAAGATGACATCTGTGATATCATTTTCTAAGAGAAGCTTCATAGGCCTGAGGTATAGCTCAGTGGTCAATTGCACGGATAGATTTGCAGACATTTAAACCACAGCCTCATTGAGGCTGATGGAGTGCATGATGTAAAATCACCAAACAATAAATATATATGTACATATATTATGTGTGTGTGTGTGTGTGTGTGTGTGTGTGTGTGTGTGTGTGTGTGTGTGTGTGTGTGTAAAACACAGCCTCAAGAATACCTGGAAGTCAGCATGGTTGAGAAGACATCAGGAGGAGCGGAGCTGTTGGAAGTGGCAGGTTGCCAACAAGGTAACCACTATGTTTGATGCCCTTGAGGGATTGAAGGAATTTAAGTGCTACACTGGAAAATCTGTTTTTGCTTACCTGCTTCTGTCCTCGGTTCTCATAAAAGCCAGAATGCAGAAGTGTCCAGTTATGGTGGATTACATCTGTAACCCTATCACTCTGAAGTATGAAAAAGAATAGTTCCAAGTTCAAGGTCTACCTTGACTACCTAGTGATTTCAAGGCCAGTATGAGCTGTAAGTATGAGTGATTTCAAGGACAGTAAGGAGAACTGGTTTCCAAAATAAATAAAACAAGGGGCTGTCGCTACCACTAAGTGTTCGAACTCCTGCCTAGCATATATAAAGCCCTGAGATCAATCCTCAGTACTGCAAAAATTAGTAAAAATTATGACAATTTTTATATTAATAGTGTCTTGTGTGGTATTTTAATATGTATGTATATTGTGTAATGTTTAAATAAGGTTAGACATAGGGGAATGAATGAGGAATGAGAGTTACATAATGTTCAACCTTTCTAATGCTGTAACCTTTTAATACAGTTCCTCATGTTGTGGTTGCCTCCAACCATAAAATTACTACTTTGCTACTCCATAACTGTAATTCTGCTGCTGTTGTGAATTGTAATGTAGATAACTAATATGTGGGCCCAAAGGGGTCATGACCCACATGTTGAGAACTACTTGTTTAATGATTACAGAAATTCAGTTTAGAAGGTGAAACAGGACTGAAAAATAATAGTGCTGACGTTTGCCCAACAGTGTGAAAGTGCCTAACACCACTAAGTTATACACTTAGAGATGCTTATGGGATAATTGTTATATTCTGTGTATTTTTCTGCTTTCATTCTTTAAAACCTGACTCATGGTTTTGTATGTAAGTGACTTTTGACATAGACATTGCTTAGCATTTAATCTTAACCTTACAAGGAACTTAACATATGTTAAATAAATGTTAGGCATCCATTTTGGCATCAGGAAATCTCTGAAAGTTTTTAATTTATGTACATTGGTTTGAAGGTGTCAGATCCCCTGGAACTGGAGTTACAAAGTTGTGAGCTGCCTTGTGGATGCTGGGAAGAACAGCCAGTGCTCTTAGCTACTAAGCCATCTCTACAGCCCCAAAATGTTTTTCAAAGCATGACTAAATCATTGTTTTACAAAATCTGATTAAGTGTATGTATTTTTAGCCTAATTTAATTTAGCTGTCCCTTCACTCAGGAGAGGGTGTGAGGCAGTTACAGGATTACTGTCAGTCTCCACTTACTGAAACAGGAAATAACTAGACAAAAGAAACCGCAAAAGATTGTTCTTCCTAGTGTCTTCTCTCCAGAAACCTCAGCAAGATTATTACTCAGCTGTCCAAGGGCAAGTCTGCAGTCTCTCTGATGGTCATCCATGCTGCTCTGTCACACTTTATTTTTTATAAGGTTCATTTGGTTTTTATTTTTAAATATGCATATCTGTCTGAGTACAGATGCCAAAAGAGGGTATCCCCGAGAGCTAGATTTACACTTGTGAGCCCTTAATTTTGGTACTGGGAACTGAACTCCAGACTTCTGCAAAAGCAGCAAGTGCTCCTAAGCGCTGAGCTATCTCTCCAGCACACAATTTATATTTTTAAAGAAAATAAGTATATGACTGAAAAGGAGTTGGGGCCGTTGATTTTTCTTAGGCTAAGATACCCTCCACTGCATTATTCTGTTTCAAAGAAGGGCCTTCACTTGGACTGAGGCAGCTGTCTATGCCAGCTTTCATGTACACACATAGAACTTTGCTTCAAGATCATGTTTGCTCTCACACTCAGCACTCTGAGAACTGGCAAAGACAATGTTGTAAAGCTTAATTATATTTTTATGGCCCGTGCCATCTGTGCATTTTTCTCTACTTTGAGTGGTGGTTGAGAATTCAAAGCAATACATTTAGCTTTAATGCAGCTGTTTATTGCAAATGCATCAAGCAAAGAATCTCTTATCACTTGAGCTCTTGCTTGTATAAATGTATCTGATTCAAACAGAAGATAAAAACTTCTGTTTTCACTTCTTGAAACAAGTTCCAATTTAAATGGAAGAAAATATCTGCTTGTATATAAAATAGGATAAGACCTAAAGATTATTCTGATAAAAGAGTCTCAAAGTCATCATATAAATGCATTGTACTTAACTGATTTATTTGTAACAATTTTGCATTAAAACCAGCCTGAGTTTAAAGTCATTGTTGTAGAGCTAGAGAGACATTTTTGTGGTTAAAAACACTTATATCTCTTGCAGAGGACCTGGGCTTGGTTCTCAGCACCCACATTGCACTCACAACCATCTATAATTCCAGTTCCAGGGGACCTGATGCCCTCTTCTGGTTTCTGTAGGCACTGTATTGTTCATAGACAAGAATACAGGCAAAACACTCTTAAAATTTTAAAGTATATAAAACTTTTAAAATTGTACATATTGAACTGTATTTCACAATCTATTTAGACATTTTAATAATTTCTTTAAAATGTTATAAACATTAAATTTTCTCTACTGCTTTTTTCTGGTCCTTGTTACCTATCTTAATAATTAGGATAATGGTTATATTTTCTTTTAATTTTTTTTAAAAGAAGAATGTCAAATTCTATCAAATTATATTCAGAATTATATGTTCTCTATATACATAACATTTGTCTTATGAATAATTAAAGCACAATTCTTAACAGTATGAATACAAATATCCTAGATATTCTACCAGAAATAGTAACTAGTCAAAGGCTTGCATTCAACGTGTACCTTATTAAAAATAAATGACAGCTAGGTATTGTGGCACATGCTTTTAATCCCAGTACTTAAAAGGTAGAGGAAGTGTATTTCTGAATTCAAGGCCAGTCTGGTTGACATAGTGAATTCCAGGACAGTCAGAACTATATGAAAGACCTTGTCTTAAAAAGAAATTAAAATAAATTTCAAACAAATATTTTGTCCTAAGTTTAACAAATTCAGTGGTTTATGACATTGTAGCCCTTTGTTCCCCAGCACTATTGTTTTATGTTGTCTTTACTAATTCACCTGTATTTATATACTTTTATCGTAAGAATCAGCCAGTCTATTTGAGTAGTTCATGTTTCTTTTTACTTATATAGGTTATGCATGACTAATTCTATATCATCTTCTTATTGCTAATATAATAATTCATCACAAGCTTAGTGGCTTAGAGAATAACATATACTTTATAGTCCTAGAGGTCAGAGGTCTAAAATTATTCTCATTAGACTAAGGTCAATGTAATAGCAAAGTTTGAACGTTCTGGAAGATCAACAGGAGAATCTTTTTTCCTCCAGTTTTAGATGCCACTAGTACTCCTTAGCTTGTGGCCTCATCACTCCAACTTGTTTCCATCCTTAAATCACCTTTCTAGGACTTTAGCCCAACTCTCAGGAGATTGTTATTTATGTTGAACCCAAAGCAATTATCCTGTTTCAGACTCTTTAAATCATGTGAGCTGTAAATCATACTGACTGTAAATTACATGGGCTCATTTAAAATATCATGACTTGCTTGGGCTCCTTAAAATAGCACTGTGTCTTCCTATACCTATACACCATGATCTAATGCTTACCAGTTTGTATCTATGTCTATGAGTCTTTGTTGGAGTCTTTTTTTAATTCCGTAAGGATTTGTACCATATTTTTATCATTGTTTTTCCTTACCTTTGTATTTCCATTCAGTATTAAGTAAATTCTTAGGAAAGAGATAGTAGTTACTGGATGTGATGGAGCACTTGGGCTGTAAAATCAGAGGAATCTCTGTGAGTTTTGGGACAGTATGGTCTACAAAGCAAGTTCCAGGACAGCCAGGGATACACAATGTCCCTATCTTGAGAGAAGAAAAAAATAAGGGAGAGAGGAAGTGGGGGGAGAGTGAGTTTCCTCATTTCGCACCACATTTTCCTCTAAGAATTTGATGTCTTTTCTGTTATGAGCAGAGCCTTTTGGGAGGTTCATTACATTTCTCTGTTGCTATCTCTGCTTCTTTTATATCTAGTCACCTGTAAAGCTGTTTCCAATTCTAAGTTCCTCTGTGGAGTCTTTGTGGTGCTTTATGCCTATTGCATTTCTTCTTCCCTGATGTTTTGCTTATTGTCCAAGTGTATTGTCAAAGATTGATAGTATAATGTTAAATTTGTTGGCAAAATTAGATATCAGTCTTTGTTGCTGATTTTAAGATTTTTTTTCTTAAGATAAAATTTGCTTATTTCACATATTCAGTAGATCTCACCTATCTTTCTATTTTCTATATTATGTAAAGGTGAAACCTTTGTGGGGTAGGAATGTGTATGTTATTGTGTATGTGTGTGTCTGTGAGTGTGCTTGTCTATATAGGGTATGTGTATATATATATACATATATATATATGTCTCTGTATGTGTGCATGTTTGTGTATGTCTGAGTGTGTATATCTGTGGTACGTGCATGTATCTAAGTGTATATATATATCTGAGTGAGAGCCAGAGGAACACTTTGGGTGTGATTCCTCAAGTGCATTTTTATTGGTTTGTGGGTTTTGACTTTTTCACCCTTGCAGGATCTCACTAGCATGGAGCTCACCTAGTAGATCTAATTAACTGACCACTATGCCCCCTAGGATCTGCCAGTATCCATATCCCCAGCACTGAGATTACAAGCTTAGAGCATCACTGCTGGCTTCTTTACATCCTTTCTGGTGTTCAGACTCAAGTTTTCATGCTTCTGTGACACTTTTCCAACTGAACCATCTCCCCTACACCTCATGAAAGTCTGTAAGGTTTGTTTTCTCCCTGTGGCATTTAATATAGTGAATTCCCCCTTGAGATCTGGGGGATCCCCTCCTGACCCTCTCTGCCTTCTCTTCTGTACTACCTATTAGGCAGGTGTCTGGCTTTTCTCTGGTAGTTACTTTTCTTTCCTCTTTGACTTCCACACTGGAAAGATGCATCCATCTTTTAAGCTTTTTCCTTCTACAACTGTGTGCATTCTGTTAGTCAGCGGAATTTGTTCTGTGTTTTCTAATTGATTCTTTTCCTAGAAGCCTCTATCTTTTTTTTTTTTTTTTTTTTTTTTGCCAAGGGAGCCATATTAGGTTTATTAAGGAGGGGGAGGGGGAAGAGAAAAGAGAGCTCCTTTGATGATCTTGATTTCACAATAAAGGTGTCATGTATGGTTTGTAAAGCATTTGTGTCTCAGCTGTTTTATGAGGTTGTGTGGGGACGTGTGAATGTTTAAGTGTTGCATGTTTCTCCCCTTGGCTCATGTTTTGTATCTAAGAGGAAGATAGATCCATTTCTTTTTACTGCATACTATCTTACTTTGACTCGAGGGATTACAGTTGATGGGCGAGATGTGCTTCCAAGGAGAAAGTAGGACTAGGTCTCTGTGTGGCTTTGGAGAACACAGTGACTACCCTGAATCATTATCTTGGCTCTTAAATATATTTTTAAAGGATTTATGTAAAAGAGTAGATGTGACAGCCAAACATTAGGCAGAGATAAGGGAATCCTGTGGAATACAGGGAGGGAGGATTATATAAGTCAGAGGGCTCAAATCCACCACAAGAACATGGCCCACAGAATCTAAAGTGACAGTCAGGAAGCCTGTGTGAGTCTGAGCTAAGACTTCTGTATGTACATTATGGTTGTGTAGCTTGGTAATCTTCTGGGACTTCTACCAGTTGGAGTCGGGGTTGTCTCTAACCTCTGGGGGCATGCTTTTGAGACATTTTTGCATGTTCTTGGGTTGCTTGTATAATCTTGAGATGAGGCTATGTGCCTAGTCTTATTGTACCTTGTTAAGCCATGTTTAGCTGATATTCTTAGGAGGCCTGCATTTTGTTGTTGTTGTTGAAGGGAAACAGAGGATAGTGGATCTGGGGAAGAAGGGAAGTGGTGGAGCTAGGAGAAGTAGATGGAGAAGCTGAGATCAGAATGTAATACATGAGGGGGGAATAAATTAAAAATACGAAAAAATAACAATAAAAAAGACTGGATGTGGTAGTATATTTCTTTAATCAGTGGAAGGCAAAGGAATGTAGTTCTGTGAGTTTAAAGCCAACATGGTCTATGTAGAGAATTTGGGGCCAACCTGGGCTACACAGTGAGACTATATCTCAGAAGAAAGAAAGAAAGGAAAAAAGGAAGAAAGAAAAAAAGAAAGTGAATTATATTACTAATGTATATTATTAAACTTATATAAATACATGGCATAGTCCTATATTTATTAATCTATTATTTTCTGATTTTTTTTATTATTTCATGTTAAAAATAATTTAACTCATTTTTTTACTGTCCCTTATGATGAATACTTTCCCTTCAGCAATTTAAAACTCTAAACAGTTCCAGTTTCTGATTTTTTTAATAGCAATTAAGCGCTTATTAGGAAAGGAATAAAACATCCCTGGGGTAGAAGTAGGCCAGTAGACAGAACAAGTTCAGTAAACTTCTCCCAGATGTTATGACATCTTTATGTTTTCTTTTTATCTTTTACTCAAACCCATACATTTTATGAATTTACTTTGTGGTTTCTTTTCTCTTTATGCTTTCATGTAGCACCTGCCTTATGGAGTATTCAGAGGATTTTCCTCATGTGTGCTCTGTTTTTTATTTGGACCCAGATAGGACCCAGTCTTTCTCTGACAACTGGCTTCTCTTGTGCATCCGTCTCGCTATCTGTACTCTTTCCTGCTTCAACTGCCTGTAATACCTGTTGGTGCCAGAAATCTCTTTTAAAATAGCAGAAGGATGATGATGAGCTGGAGCAGAAGGGTGATAGTCCTCTATAACTATATCCATGCTGAGAAGGAGTATAGTCTCTGCCTAAGAGAGACCACAAACCTTAATCCCTATTTTATCTAATGCTTAGAGAAGACTCTGGATTTTTTTTTTTAGAAATTAGTTAGAATCCCTGCAATCAGAAGGAATTTAATCTGAAATTGTCATAGATCATAGATTAAAACTGAAGAGTTAAACAAAAGTAGCATGATTATTTCAACCACTTATCTAGGAAAGGGGGAAGCTATGATCATGCTTGTCCCAAGAGGGCCATCCTTACATTATTATTTTGTTAAAATTAAAGCATACTGATGCTTATGTGTTAAAAATGTAACAAGATTGCCCAGAAATGGTAGCACACACATTTAATTCCAGCACTGAGGAGGCAGAGGCGAGCAGATCTTTGTGAGTTCAGGACTAGCCTGGTCTACAGAGTGAGTTCAGGACAGGCAGGGCTACACAAAGAAACCTGTCTTTAAAATCTAAAAGAAGAAAGGAAAAGAGAAACTATGAAAAGGCAATTTTAAGAAGGAACCCAACTGCAGAGTTGATTCAAAGGGCAATAGTATAAGGTTATAACCATTCAGTACCAGCAATGCCAAATAAAATAATGAAGAAAACCAAAACATAAAATAAGATCCCAGCTGCAGATGGGCTTACAAATGATCTGTATCTTTGTGTTATAGCTAGGGTTCTCCCACTGTCCTACCTAGCATGTCATAGCCCATAATTGGGGCTTAAAGGGAAAATCTTTAAGGACTAAATCATTGCTTTTCCCTTTTGAAAATCCAGGGTACTTTGGTTTTGTGTTTTTTTTTTTTTTTTGTATTTTTTGAAGTTTTTATGTGTATGCATATGTGTCTGTATGAGAATGTTTACACCACCTTACATTCATGCCTGTAGAAACCATGGGAGTTTCACATCCCTGGAACTAGAGTTATGGATGGTTCTGATCCACCTGATGCAGGTGCCAGGACCCAAGCCTAGATCTTTTGCTATATTTAACTCAAGCTCAAAACCAACTGAATATGTTAATAGGTTTAATTATTGTTGTGAAGTAAGAGTCCTGTAGGACACAAGTATTTTCTGATAATGCCTGTGTGTGCCTCCTTAGGCAAGCCAGCTGCTATCTTCATTATAGCTGTAACAGTCTTTAGTCTTTAGCTTCACACTCCTCACATACTGGACACTCCTTTATCTAGAGAGCCATGTTTTTCTCATTCACTCCTTGCATCTCAGTATATATTTTTTAATTTATTGAGTATACTCAGTAAACATTTGTTGAATACATGAACTAAAGAAAAAAGAAATTGAGCAGCTGGCATGTGAGCAGGATGAGACTGAAAAAGGATCTCCAAATGAGCAGGATTTAGATGGACAAAAAGAAAAATTATTTTTAGTTATTGTTGATTTAAAAAATACATAAACTGGTTATAAAATAACTAGGACCAACAAATAGAAATGCTGATTAAGACTGGAGTCAATTATACTGTAGGCAAAGAAAGACCACCAATAAACTTCTCACATGTTACAGATGAGGAAAATAAGACCCAGAGAGTGAAGATTCAAGATTAGTGGCCATATCATTTCTGCTTCATGGGAGCTTACAGTAAATCATAGGAGTTCAGGCTGGTTGTCTTATGAACAGTGTGCTTGATTTTGCAATGATGTTACCAACTGCCAGTAACTAAGTCTTATTACCATCATTATAAAGAAGTAGACTGGAAAATCATGGCACATTCTTTCCCTTAACTTCCCTTGACTTTAGGCTCTCAGCTCCATAAAGCCATTGATGTTACCAACTACCAATATCTAAGAATTAGATGGCAAGCCTAACTGTGAGCTGGTTTCTATTTTGGTTTGTTTCCTTTGGGACAGGATTGTATCTGTCCTAAGCTGACCTCAAACTCGCTATGTATCTGATATTGTCTTGATCTTGTGATCCCTCTCCATCCACCTCCCAGGAACTAGAACTATAGGTATGCCCAACCATGCCTGATGAATAAAGCACAAGGGCTCAAACCAGGACTCGTACACTCTACCAATTGACCCCACAGGCTTGAGCTGAAACCTAAATAGGAAGCAATTTTGATAACAAAGCAAAAGTGATAAGAAAAATGATAAAGTAAAACTACTACTCACTAAACATGAACATTTATGATTATTTAAACATGAGGTCAAGCACAAAGTTGGTGATAGTGCTTGCACTGAGTGTGTTATATTAAACTTATAGTAGATATTAGTATGAAATATAAAATTATTTCTTTTCAGAAAATTTTTATAGAAAGGCAATAGGATTCATAAAGCTTAGGAGTAATCAGAAACTTTTCTAGGAAACCTCTGAACTGATGTCATTGTGTACTGTATGATGCTAAGTACTCTCATAAAAAATCTTACCGAAGAGCCATAAACAAAATAGCCTTTCAGTGGGCTGGTGGGTCTGACAGCAGCATGAGGCTAAGAGCAAGTAGTTTGGCAAGGACCATCTGAATCATTTCCTTATTAACTGTCTATAGTGTAAATAACAAAAATAGACAGCAGTGAAGTGATAATTATTCCCTCCTATGTTAGGAAAATTCCTTCTTAAAACTAATTCAGTCTTTTTTTTTAATATGCCTAGAAGTATTATGTCATTCTTTTTAAAAATAAAACAAAATTGTATGTGATCTGCTTTTCTTATGTGTATGTGGATGCTTAAAGTCTATTATAAGATAAATGTCTCTCTTAGCTATTTTAGACTCAATGATTTCTTTAATATTTTGAATAACCTAACAAGTCAGTAATTTATTTAATCAGCAGATAGTACAGTTTTGGCCTTTTGTTTGCCTTTACATTATAAAACAACTGTATTAGCTAACCAGTTAAATGGTAAACATGTAAACTGTCATCGGACTGCCTCATATTGAAGCTCTGTTTTAATGATGCAGTTGATGAAAATAAGTATCAATAACCTGAAGATGCATAGTGCTGGGGATAAAGGTGGCTTTTTACATTTTTATTATCACTAGTAATTTTCTCCTGCTTGATTTCTTTTAGGCCAAGCCCAATTTCTTCTAAACCATGGGTCAGTGAGCTCAGGCTGATGCCCATGAGACTGATAGGCTTGATTCTACAAAGATACCACCAAGAACCTGTCCTTAAGTCTAGTTACTGTCATTATGAACAACCTAAGGGTAAAAGAGTGTGGAAAATATGTTCTTCACTTTACTCTCACAACCTGTGGCAAGCCTGAGGCATCGAGTTGTGTGTATATGTGAAATACTATGTCTGAAATGTTATTAATGCAATACTTAAAAAGTCATTTAAAATGCAAGCAAAATATTATCTTGTTGGCCTTTTCTTGTCAGGCATCAGAGAGAGAGGGAAGAAAGTGCTTAAAATGGTTTCAATAAGGCCAAGCTTGTATTTAGGAAGCATCTCTCATATCCCTGGGTGAATCTGAGAAGGTTTTTGCCTGGATGCAGTTGCTTCAGAGTTTCTTGCCACATCCTTCTGATTAAAAATGACACTGTATTAATAAATCAGAAGATGCTTCTATTAACTTGATAAATAAGTACGTTTAATGTAGAAGATGGAATGGGGTTTGTTTAAGTACTTCAAATCAAACTTGCACTATTCTAGTGATGTCAAATACATTTTTATTTTTTAAAGATTCTAGCTAGGATTTAATCTTCAAAAATATTAATAACAGCTTACAGCAGGTAAGCTATAAAATAACACTGGATGCAGTCTGTTTAGTTTCTGGTTGAAAAGGCACAGCAGTACTGTAGTTCATTACCTTTGAAAAAAACAGTAACAAGATAATACAGCTGCTCTGATTAAGATGTAAATTCTTTCTAATTAGAATGTAAATTCTTACATTTAAATGAAGACATCAGTTGTCAGGATGCCATATGATATCTTCTCCTACCTTGCCTGAATGAAGCCCTCACTGCTCATCTAGGCACTGAAATAGTTTTGCGATCCCTTTGTTCTCTGATTCTTGTAATATTCTCTCTTCATGTTCCCTTTTCACACTGCTTTTGTTTGTTTTCCCCCTTGCATCTGATATTGTTGTGCCTTGGGATTTTGCAGAAATTTGGAATGAAAATTGAGTTCAGTCAGTGCCAGTATTTGCTTGTGCCTCAATTACTTCTGCTGAATTTTCCTCAATGCAAATCAGGCAGGTTGCATAAAGTGGTGCATGTATTTGAAATAATTAATTTTCCGTAAAATGATGGATCAAGTCCAATCAACCTTCATGAAATCTAAATAATAGAATAGAGAATTAGAAATTAATTAACATTTTGTGTTGTTAATATTTCATGGTGTAAACTAGTAATAGTAAGTTTTATCTGTTGATTCTAACTTTTTCTTTATTGAATGTTGATGAAAACCTTCTGCCTCAATTATTTCTTGCCAGAAATATCTGAACAAGAAATCCTGTATCAGTAACACAACTGAGGGTTTCAAAGTTCCCAGGATAAGCATCAGTGAAAGCAGTAGTGCGAATGACAGACAGACACCGATCTATAAACGTCTGTTCTGCAACATGAGGCCGGGACCCCTAGAACATGGTATCCCATCTTTTATGTTGTGTTTCTTCAATTAGATAAAGTATAACTCTAGAAGCAAATCAGCTCAGTCAGCCCTACAGTGCCAGGGAAGGAGACACCTAGAAACTCAGAACACAGTGCTGTAGAGGTGGAAGGGAGCCTTCTTTGACTTAGTTCATTTGGTTGTATGTTTTTAACTTTATTTTAGGAAGCTCTAACATAAAAACACAGTGTATTATAGTAAACCCATGAAGCCATCTACCACAGGGAAAGAAAGCAAACAAACCTGAAACGATGCGGAGTAACAGTCAAACAACAGAATACCATACAGTTGAGGCTTAGGTGGAGGGACTGTGAGGCAGTGGATGGTTAATGAAGGTCAGTTTGTGTGCAATGGGCAGAGAAGCAGAGACAGAACACTGCAGTCAAAGCAGAGATGTCAGAGGAAAAATATGCAGATGATCAGAGTTGGTGACAACAGAGGAAAGACAGTGTCCTTAAACACTTCATTCTGCATGTAGAAGAGTGTACATTTAGTAAAATGTACAAATGTGAGAGCCAGGTAGTCAACTTACTATTGATTAATCTAAAGGAAATTATAGTGACATTATCAGCAGCATGTCTTCTACCTTCCAAAATAACAATTTCTAATCAGCTGTGGAGGCTCATGCTTGGAGTTCCAGGACACACAAAGGAGGCCAAGGCAGGAGAATTATATGAGTTATAAACCAGCCTGGGATACATAGTTTCAGGACTGTTCAAAAATATTTTTTAAATAGCCAGGCAGTGATGGCACGTGCCTTTAATCCCAGCACTTGGGGAGGCAGAGGCAGGTTGATCTCTGAATTCCAGGCCAACCTGGTCTATAAAAAAACCCTGGTCTCAAAAAAAACCACCAATAATAGTAATACCACAGTGAACCCACCCAGATAAACCAAAATCACCTTCCTAACTTAGAGCCAACCAACTAGTAATAGAATTCCATCTGTAAACTTAGTGCCCTCTACGATGTATAGTAAGGTAAGGCATTACAAATTCCAGGGATTGTGTTATGAATATCCTTGGAGAGCATTCAGCCCTACCACACATTTCATATTTTGACATCAATTTCTATTTGAATAGAGAAGCAGAAGAGCCACTTTTCTCGGTCAGATAGGAATTTTCTCTTTTAAAATCTAATTTTTCCCATGAGCTGAGTTTGAGAAGAAATTAGATTAAATACAACACATGGCAACAATTACACAAATAATAAACATTTTTCCAAAACTATTCGGGAGGCTAAAGCAGGAATATGTTGTGTTTGAGGCCTCTGTGGGCTACATAATAGCTTCCAGGACAGCTCAAGGTACAAAGCAAGATCCTGTCTCCAAAAACAAAAATCCAGATATAACATATATCTGTAATCCTAGCACTTGGGAGTTAATGGCAGGAAGATCAGGAATAGTGTTACTGAATGAAATAAAAATAGTCATTGGGAATGTGTTCAAAATATTATTAGACAAGCATCCCCAGAGGTTGGCTTTCTTTGCTAGGTAGAGCTTGACCGACATCAGCACGACCTGGTGCAGGTGATGATGAGAAAAGCAGGGACTGGTCAGGAAAGACTTCTAGAGCACGGGTGAAAAGACAGAGAAAGTGAAGGGAGTACAGAAAAAGGAAAAGAGCCCTCCAGAAGGAAGGTCTCTTACCAGCTGAGAATCAAGAATGCTAGCACAATAGCAAAATTTGCTATGGAGATTGCCTACATAAAGACAGTATTCCTTTTGCATAGAAGTGTGTCAAAGAAGAATGTTAAAATAGCAACAAACCATACTTAGCCCTTCACCCCTTCTTAGCCTGTGGAGCCACCCTACCATCTCATTACTGCAAAGGAAAAAAAAAAATCCTTAGAAGCTCTTTAGGATGTTCAATGTCCAGCAAAAGTGTATATATGTCAGTTATTATGACATGTACTCTGTCTTGGGAAGCCAGTACCCATACTTAAGTGTGCACTGTGCTTCTTCTAAGCATCTTTCCTTTTATTAAAGCCCATATTTAAACCTATGTTTAAAAATTTTTGCCTAACAAAACTCCAACTCAAATAGATACATAGATACATAGATAATGTTACCTTTATCCATTAGAATCAGCACATTAAAATATAATGGACTAAACAAATGTAAGACATGATTTCTGAATTCAAGGGTACTGTAGTCTAGACTGAGACTGAAAGCTAAAAACATGCAGAAGAGTCATCTAGCAGAGTCAGACAACCTTGGGTTGGAATCTTTTCTTTTAATGCTTAATATTTTATTGTTTACATGTAAGGGTAGGTTCCCTTTTCTACCTCAGGGCTGTTAGAGAGATTAGGTATACATTAAATACTTGGCCCAGGATCTGGCACGTGGTAAGCACTCTCAGTAAATGAGGGCTGCCACAACTGTAATAAGTTCATACAGCACAAGGCCTGAGTTAATGATTACCCCCGGACAGGAAGGCAGAAGACCAGAGTATCAAGCGGCACCTGTACATTAGAATTACAGGTATCTGTGGATACCATGAGGAGCCTGTTAGTGTTCTATCTAAGAACACTGCTCTAGGAAATAATGTTAGTTTTCCAGTTCCAAACACTCAGCCATTCATCTGTGCCACAAGGTTTCTTGATTTGCAGAATGAGATAAATGCATCAATATTTATGGAATTTCTAGAATTGATCAAGGAGATTAAATTAATATGCAAAATGCTTGAAGGTATGTCTGACTTATAATAAATGGCATATAAATGCACATAATGTTAAGGATGCATTTGTGGAATCCATAGTCAGTGACACCTTGCAGTTGTCAGTACTCATAAAGAACACAGGTGATCTCAGTTTACCACAGCACTGCATGGGCATTCCAGCTGAGCATTATACACTCAGATTTCAGGTGCCTGCAGTGCACCTATCTTTGGTGGTGTGAAATAGCAAATATTCTCCCATCCTGTAAACCACCCTGTAAGGTGAGGATGCTGAGATGGAGGGTAGCTGAAATAAAGACCAAGGGCTAAAAGAAGGGCCAAAGAATGATGTGGGTGTTTTCCTCATTCCTCAGTCTCTGTCTCTCTCTCTGTCTCTCTGTCTCTCTGTCTCTCTGTCTCTCTCTCTCTCCCCCCCCCCTCATTTTTTGAGACACTAACAGTTCAGCCAACAAGCAAGCACCAGGGATCTGCCTTACTCTACCTCTCCAGTGCTAGAATTACAGGCACAGTTATCATAGCTGCTTTTACATGTACCCTGGGGATCCCAGATCAGCAAGTACTTCATCAGCTGAGCTTTTGGCCCAGCCCTTCCCTCCCCAATGATAATTTTTATGTAGAAAATAAACAGAAGAATGAATTGTATGGTGTGTGAATTATATATCTATTAATTTTGTTTTTAAAACATAAAGAAATATTCTCACTAATGATATATAAGCTGAAGTGCCTATAGGTAAAATGTACTGATGTCTGAAACTTGGAGATTGTCCAATAAGTTGACAGACTGATAGATATTCTAATGTTTGGATATTTAAAGAAATAAAACAAATACAGAGGGAAGTTATTTGCTCTGTCTATGGGGATATTTATGTGTAAATTCTCTATAAAAAGTTAGCTTTTTATATTTATAAATTTTTACAATAAAATATTGCTTTAGAAAAATCATAATGAGATCTCACACACACTACAAAATCAGTAGAATGTTCTTTTTTATTTTAAAGGGGAGGATGGTTTAGACCTAGATGTCATGGTTCACAACTATAATTCTAGCACTCAGATGACAGAGACAGAAGAATCACAAGTTCAAGCCTAACTAGCTACATAGTGAGACTGTCTTTAAAAAAAAGAAAAGAAATCCTAAATAATAAATTTTTTTCAAGTATGTTCATTAAATGTTCTGGTGTAATTCTGATTAAGTGAAGTTATACTGACAAGTTCTTCACCCATTTTTGTTCAAGTAATTGGATAATTACCTGGTAATAGAAGAGACTGAAGGCAGGAGCTAGGCATAGAACTGCACCACAGTCCTGTGAGTGTGAGTCAAACCTTTGAGACAAATCATTGTAATTAGCACAGTTTTGCTGTTTTGAGATCTGCAGCTCTGAGTTAACAGGTAAACAGCCCTATTTCCCTTTCAAATACCATTCACACTGTTGAAATCATAGCAATGACTTTTGATTTTTTTCTTTCTCTTTGAACATGGCAGTGTGCCCCTTACTTACTTCACCTGTGGAATCATGAAGGATCGCTATTGCCTGCCCATCTCAAATCATTTGTAAATTATCTAATAAAACTGGGGCTCAGTGAGAAAAGTATACCATAAGTGACAGGAGACTAACTAGCCAGTTGAGGTTGTTCAGTAGAGGAAATGACATTAAAACGGCTTCTAAAATATGCATGTCATGCCATGGTAGGAGCTGTCCTGGTAAAAACTGAGCAGTGGAGCTGGGGAGAAGATTGAGAGAGAGTGCCAGGCCCTCAGCAGATTCGCACTGCAAGCTAAGGCAAGGGGAGCGAAGTGCCAAGTAGCAGATGGAATGAAGTCATGTCCTCCTTGCTCTCTTGCCTGGCAGCAGAAGCCATATCCAGGGAGTTTATGATGGGGGGGGGGGGGCGGGCAGGGCTGCTGTTTCTAGCCCAAAAGGCCCCATCAGTTACATGGCTCCTCGGGGATCCTTGCTCCCCACTTTGTGTTAGAGACTTTGATTCTTATCTGTGGCAGCTTTGGAAACTGAGTCACATTTTGCTTAAGACTTTCTTTTCCAAGTTACATAACCAAGTTTCATTTGTGTGGCCAAATGTTGTTTTGTGGAAAGCTAACTCTGCATTAGGATAAATTACCAACCTCCCTTCAGCAATCTTTGACATGTCACTGGATATAAATCTAGTCTGATGCCAGGGTGCCTTAAGCCATAGGTTAAGATAGGTTGTTCCATAGCTTAATGTGGCTGTTAACCTGTTGGTCATTAACAGAAGCATCAGATCATAGTCTGTAATCAGAGTGTAGCCACATTCATCATTTCTGTTGTACTACAACATCATTTTTAATTTGCTAATTTTTGTAAACAACTTGACTTCCCCTGCTCTACAGGAAAGAAAAATCTTTTTTCTAAAACTGCATTTACTTCTTGATTTTCCCTTCAGCCCATGACAATGCCTCCCAGCTCCTCAGGTAGAATCTGGATCTGTTTCCATCATTCAGCACACTTTTGAACAAGTAGCACGTCTTTTGGGGAATTCTGGAGATAGTAAATTCATAGTTGGCAGACCCTGGAGACAGGCAATCAAAAAATATGAGGAAACAAATAATGAAATGGCTAGACTGAAAATTCTGTTAAAATATATTATGTAGTGACAAAAGTAAAACCATATGTCTAATTCATAGACTCAAGATACAGCTATTTTTATTATGCTGCCAGGCTTGATCTGTCTGTATGGTTTAAATAATTGGTAATAGCATATCAGCTCATCTAATGCTCACCTTTAATGCTTACTTTTTAATATCATAGCCCTCTCAATTGCCCTCCACAATTCTGTTATACACCCAGTGCAGCCTGGGACATAGCCCATTGCCAACTATTTTAGCAAACTTTATCATGGAAAATAAATGAAAGGAAAAATAATACTCTAATTTTATTTTTTATCTAAGGAACATGTTAATTATTAGGATATTGTAATAGCAAGAACCTGGAAACAACCTAGATGCCCCTCAACTGAAGAATGGATTAACAAACTGTGGTACATCTACACAATGGAGTACTACTCAGCAGTAAGAAAAAATGATATCCTAAAATTTGCAGGCAAATGGATGGATTTGGAAAATATCCTACTGAGTGGGGTATCACAAACTCAGAAAGATAAGCAGGGGATGTACTCACTCATTAGTGGACTCTAAACAAACCAACAAACAAACAAGAAAAAAGCAAAGCATGCCAAAACTGCAAACCACAACCACTGAACAGCTTGGGATCAGAAACACCCTGGACTGACTCCTTGGATCCCACTCTCCCTAGAGGAACACCCGACTCACTCTTGAGGGAGGGGGGAGAAAACTGCATCTGCCAGGAGTGGAGACTGAACTAAGCAATATTGGGGCAGTGGGACCTTGGGACTGCCTGCAGCCTGCCCAGGGAAGGGATGGGGATTTGTGGAGAAGAAAGAATGACCGGATGTGGTGGGAGGGGGAAGGGACCTTGAATAAGGATATACAAGGTTAGAAAGTGTGACTTCTTAGAAGAACAAGAAGAAGAAATTTATTATTTATAACATTACTGTTTTACAAATATACAGTTTTTTCCAATATCCTAATAATTAAAATGTTCCTTAGATAAAAAATAAAATTAAAGTATTATTTTTACTTTCATTTATTTTATATGTTCATCCATTCACCCAAAGGACTAATAATTAAGACTGAGGAATTCAGGAAGGAGGTGGTATATTTTTCTATACAGATAGAAGAGACTGCTAATCTCAGAAATATTGAGTACATATGAGTATTTTAAATTAAAGACATAAGTAGTGCTTGCTACCTAAACATGAAAACCTGAGTCCAGATCCCATAAAAGCCAGATGCAAGGGGCTAGAGAGATGACTTAGCTGTTAAGAGCACTGGCTATTCTTCCAGAAGACTTGGGTTTGATTCCCAGCATCCACACAGCAGCTCACAACTATCTGTAATTTCAATTGCAGAGGAACCAACATTCTCTTAAAGACATACATAGTAGTGGGAAGTTTCTGACCTATCCTAGGCCAGAGGTCTGGATCAGCAGTCCCAAATAATCACACAAAGGCTTATATTAATTACAAGCTGATTGGTCTGTGACTCAGGTTTATTACTTGCTAACTCTTACTCTTAAGCTAACCCCGATTTTTATCTTGTTTAACCACATGGCTTAGTGCCTTTACTCGGAGAAGCATTCTCGTCTTCTTTTTTCTTTGTCTGCTGGCCTCTCTCTCTTCTCTTCCAAATAAGAGAATTGGCAAAACTCATTTCTCTCTATCCACCATGTGAGTATCATGCATCAAACTCAGATTGACAGGCTTTGTGGTAAATAGCACTACACATTGGGCTGTATCACTCACTTCTTCACTGATTTTCTCCATAGAATAGATGCTGGCCTACAAAAATAGAAAATGACAAACCAAGGCCACCAATTTTAACCAGTTAGCTAAGAGATTCAACTTAGGGTCATTTCTCCATTCTACTCTGTCAAATCTTTTCCTGCTCTATGAGTTTAACTTTACCACATGCACAGCCCTCTCCCTATAAAACTAGTCACCTTAAAAACCACAAGTAAAGGCTGTTCCAGAATATTCCAAATGGTTGCTGTGTGGTACCAAGCCTGTCAAAAGTTCCCAGTCAACTCACAAATCTCTGTTTAAAGGTTCATATTATAGTGTACACTTAGATATCTGTAAAGTGATGAAGAAGTGCAAAAGAACACAATAACTAACCTTGTTTAACTCAGGTTAGTTAGTGATAACTAACATTGTTAACACCTCTCACGTGGGTAATCACTAGGCCATGCATAAGAAAATACATTGATGTTTTGGATTTTTATTAATATTGTGGTTTTCTCCAAAACAAAAGCATAATTGGTAAACTATTTCTGAGAAGATTTGAATTGGTCACACATTTTAAATGATTTTTTATAACAAAAGACCAAAATTCACAACTTTATAATATTAACATCCAAGCAATTTAGTATAGATTTATAATTTATATCAAATTATTTAGTAATTTTATACTGTAATTAATTTTTTTAGCCTTAAGAAACTTCAGTACCTGTGTCCTCAGATTTAGGTTGGTAAGGCAAAAGGTAGCCAGGCATGGTAGCACGTGGCTTGAATCTCAGACCTCAGGAGGCAGAGGCAAATTGATCTTCAGCCTAGTCTACAGAGTATATTCCAGGACAGCAGGGCTAAACAGGAAAAGCCTGTCTTTAAAAAAGAATGTGCATGACAAAGAAAGGAGGGAGTGGGGAAGGAAGGAAAAAAGGAAAAACACAGGCTTTGTATTTAGAGTACTTTTAACTTTAAAATGAATACAAGTAAAAGTTTTTTCCTTGGAAAAATAAAAATGGTCACAAATAATAACCAATAACTAAACTTTTGCTAAGTTATGAAAGACAGATGTTAATTACATTTTATATACAAAGAATTTTGAGGATTAAAGCTACCAATTAATTGTTTCAAGCTAGCTCTCATATAGAAGGAAAAAACTGGGAAAATGGAATCTCATTCTTTCTGATTACATACTCCTCATTAAAGGAGTAAAAGATAAAATAACCACTTTTATTGAATATGAAGAAGACTTTTCCTTTGTTTGTGAATTATCCCTAACTTCTCAGGAAACCTAGCGACAGAAGCTATTGTATTTCCTCCCATTCTTGGACCCTTTTACATAATTATCGGCATGTGTAGTGAATATCTATCTTGTCTTTATTCTTTTAGAAATTATGCCCAATTGAATAATAAAGCAGCTGATTCAGAAAGACAGTGACTTGCCGTTGTCATAGGACAGGTGATGACAGGGAGTACATCTTCAGCTTCTTTGCAGCACAAATGCTGCCCAGCAGCCAACATTCAGAGCAAGAACCCCATATGCACATCTGCCAGTGAACAGATTGCTTATCGAGAAGTATGCAGTCTAATTCCTACACCTACAGTATGTTTCCCATTGAAGAAACCCATCTATCTAAAAAGAATAGTGCTTATAATTTTAAATGAAGCATAAAATACTGCTATGATTTTTTTAAGCAAAGCTTTTAAAGAAAACAGGCCTTATCTGCAAAAATAGACTCTGGTGAATGTAAGTTTCAGTAGTCATTTGCCAGCCAGGTGTGGAGCACATGTGGGTAATCCTGGCATGTGGGAGGCTGAAGTAAGAGACTTTCTGGTCTAGGCTTGTCTGAGCTGCATAGTAACACAGCCCGTTCAAAAAAAAATTAAAATCCAAGGGGGCTGGAGAGATGGCTCAGTGGTTAAGAGCACCATCTGCTCTTCCAGAGGAACCGGGTTCAATTCCCAGCACCCACATGGCAGCTAACAACTGTCTGTAGTTCCAGTTCCAGGCAAACACCAAGGCAAATAAATAAATAAATAAATAAGTTTAAAAAAAAAAATTAAAATCCAAAATAAAACATAGACTTTTTTTTAAAAGTAGTAAGTTGACAAAAATTAGTTTTGTTTTATCATTTCTCTTATGTTATATTGTTTGGATCAATTATTTATATAATAATAATATATAGCTGTTTTTAAGAGTTAGATTTGGGGTTTTAGGGCTAAGGTTTTGTTTGCATACTAGAATCATATTTATAGTTATTGAAACTATTTGAAACTATTGAAGCTCTCTTTGAAAGTATTTCTAATAGTAAAGACTATATTTAAAATACAAGGGCAATAGTAGTTATCTCGGAGGACAAAACCAGGAAGTTAGAAATTGAGGACACTTTCTGATTTTGTTTTGTGCATATATATACATTATATATATAATTTTATGCTAGTAGTCGTAAACATGTTATTAGAATTTTTCAAAGTTCATAAAAGTTGCCTTTAATCAATAACAACATATAATTAACAGTAGGCATATATAGTTTTGTCTTTAAAACTCAAATATTTTAAGCACATAAATACCATTTTTAAAGCTTTTGTATACCTATCACCTAAATTGGAGCAAGCTTTAACATTTTAGGAAAAGAAAAAAATTTTTTTAAATGTATCCCAAAAGTTGACCTGTTAACCAGTAGTAAACATGAGCTCTCTGTCTGTGCTGCCTGGGCCACTGCTGGTGTAAAAAGTAGTGTAAAAAGTAGCATATGCTCTACAGCTCTGCCCAGTCTCCACTACACAACAGCTGTAGCCATAGGTTGCTGGGCAATGGGCAACACAGCAAACCCAGCTCCCTTCACTTGTGCATGTATTTATCTAGATTAATGATGTAGACTCTCATAAACAAACATGGTATTTGTTATAGAAATAGAATGGCTAATGCATTTCAGGAAATTTTAAGATTTTCCTTAGTGCTCATGTGTACTTTCAGTGCTTTTAACCTTGAAAGGGATATAGATTGTTTGGAAACCAAAATGAAAGGTAGAAGGAAAGAGTACAATCTGATCTACTCATCTCATGATAAATCACACCCTGAATCTAGGAAGGTAAGCTGGGTTTTCTATTTGAATTGTGTCCTGGCAGAAAGAAGCTGTAGACTAATTCATTTATATTAAAACATAGAATAGTCTTATATTAGAGGATAAAAATGCCAATTCATTCTCCATGTACAAAGGAAACCCAACTCAAAAGAGTTTAATCAAAAACAAAAAATAATTCTACATATGTACTTGTTCATAGGTAAGGGCTAAGGAAATTATAAGTTCAGAGTGTAGAAGCTATCTTACAATGTGGAATGTCTCCTGTCAATCATAACAGCTATGTGCATCATACCAACAATCAGTCCCAGTGTTCCCAGGTCTCTAAACATATTGTTCCCACATTCAGTATCTATGGATTATTGGGAATAAAAGATATGTAAGTCCATTTTCCCATACCCTACATTACAAGCATGTTGCAAAAATAAAATAAAATTTAATACATAAATAATTGTTTTGAGTGAACTGTATATCACTCATGGTGCACAGGCTAATTAAGGCTTTCGAACACAAAAACTATTGTTAATTTCTTCTGTTCTTTTGTTTGATTATAATGGTAATCAGTGGGAAAGATTTGGAGTCTTTTTGTATGGATAAGTACTTAGACTAGTTAATGAGTTGACTTTTCTCTACTATAATACAAAAACTGACCACCAACCTTATTTGCTCAGCCATTTCTATCAAATTAGCAATGGACTTATTCAGAATTATCATACTACTTGTAAATAAATTGTGAAGAAGCTTATACAAATGCTCTTTCCTAACATTTTTTTTCTGTCTTCTCTACATATAATTTACATTAGTTTGGTTGAGATTTGTTTACCTTCAGGTAGTTTTGTCGTCATTGTTCAATGAGATTTTATTATTAAAAAGTTCAACTAAGCTGAGTGGTGGTGATGCTTGTCTGTAATCCCAGCACTTGGGAAACAGAAACAGGCTTATCTCTGTGAGTTTGAGGCCAGCCTGGACTACAAAATGGGTTCTAAGACAGTTAGGGCTATTATACTGAAAAACCCTGTCTTGAAAAAACAAAACAAACAAACAAACAAGAGCCCAACTGAAGGGAAGCCAGCCTAATACTGACAATAACAGGACATTAGACTAGGAAGCCCCAAGTCTTCTTTCCATCCCCAGAAACATAAATCTCCTTTGGGAGAAATCCAGAAACCGGTTAAGAAGTTTCCAAGAAAAGACAAAAACAATCATGAAAATGTGTGCATCCTCTTGTCAGAGCCCTTTCAAATAGTTCATTTGTACTGCTACAACAAAACACCTGATTATAGAATACATAAATAAAAGTTCATTTTACTTTCCCATCATTCTGGAGGCTGTGAGGGGCTGCTAGGAGATTCAGTGTCTAGTGGATTCCCATTCCTTATCAGTTGTTCCATCTAGGTGCCTTATATGTCAGAATGGACAGAGGTGTCAGAAGCACCCCTCACAGGCCTGGGCCTTTTATTGTAGTACTGCACTCCTCCAAGAGACTGGCTGTCATAATTTAATCACCTCTCAAGGCCCCCTCTTCTTAATATTATTCTCTCTGTGATTGAATCAGCATGTAGAGGGAACATCAGTTTCCAAAGAAACTCCCAACTACTTGATTCTATCTGGGGAGGAAAAAGAAGAATCAACCATACACCTTGTGTCCTGACTTCCAGGAGGAGCAGCCCAAAGGACTGCTTTCTATGTCACTTCTTTTAGAGCATTGTGTGACTTTACATACTTTATGTGCACAGGGGCCATGAGAACCAACAGAACTGTGGGATATCTGTCTGACTGGGACAATATAGCTTAGTAACCTGTAGGAAAGAGAAGAGTGGAACACACATTCAGCATTCCAGCTTTCAGGAGGGCCAACCAGTTTCTTTCTAGCCTGACTTGGGAACTTGATAGATCCAAAAATACTCTAGATGCCTAGGGATCACTGAGAGAGAGGAATAGGGAAAATGGGCTACAGTGTGCCCTGCTACTTGAAATAATCTGACTTACAGTAAAGAGATACTGGGGAGAGGAAGAAAAATACAGCTCCTTAAGCAAAAAGAATCCAGCCAATCCCTCCAATCTGGAAAT
Source organism: Sigmodon hispidus (assembly GCA_004025045.1). Classification (NCBI taxonomy): domain Eukaryota; kingdom Metazoa; phylum Chordata; class Mammalia; order Rodentia; family Cricetidae; genus Sigmodon; species Sigmodon hispidus. Next base: position 81,237 of record PVIH01005310.1, read on the forward strand.
CTATTGACATACTACAGGAAAGGCCTGATAGATCCCAGAACCCCTTGCTAAGCTGATTGGTAAAAGTCTTGTCTTAGGGCTGGAGAGATAGCTCAGAGGATAGGAGCACTGACTGTTCTTCCAGAGGTCCTGAATTCAATTCCCAGCAACCACATGGTGGCTCACAACCATCTATGATGAGATCTGGTGCCTTCTTCTATATACTGTATACATAATAAATAAATAAATATTGTTTAGAAAAAGTCTTGTCTTAGACAAAGCTAGTCTGAAAAGACAAGAAGAGGTAACTGATTTTGTTTTTTGTTTTGATATTTTCAAATGTGTGAATGCCAACAACACAAAGTTAAAAGGATCATGAAGAAACAGGGCCCAGTGTGATTAAAGAAACAAACTAAATCTCTAGAGACAAACTCATAATAATAATAATAATAATAATAATAATAATAATAAAATAGAGGCATGTAAATTACCAAGAAAGAATTAAAAATGTCAGAGATATTTCACAAGCTTAGGAAATGGGAATGAGAATCTCAACAAAGAAATAGAAAAAAGGGCTGGAGAGATGGCTCAGAGGTTAAGAGCACTGACTGTTCTTCCAGAGGACTTGAGTTCAATTCCCAACAATGACATGGTGGTTCACAACCATCTGTAATGAGATCTGGTGCACTTTCTGGCCTGCAAGGTTACATGTAGACAGAAGAAATATGCATAATTAATAAACTAATTATTTTTAAAAAAAGAAATAGAAAGCATAAAAAAGAACATAAACTGATTTTGGAGCTAAAGGATGCAAGAACTGAAATGAAAATTCAGTAGTAGGTTTGACAGAAGAACTGATGAAGCCAAAGACAAAATCAGTGAACTAGAAGAGATGCCACTTGAAATTACCCAGTCAAAGGATCCAATTAGGAGTGAGAACTGTGAATAAAGCCAAAGGAATTTAGGAATTTATATTGCTGACTGTCACAGGAGACCAAAAAAAAAAAAAAAAAAAAAAAGGATGTTATATAATAACAAATGGATAATTTTACCAGAAGGTATAAGTTTGCACCAAATGCTTGAAACAGACATTGATAGAACTGAATTAGTAAAGAAAATAGTAGGCTATTTCATCAGTGGGTATATTATCCAGGCAGATCAACAATGAAAGAGGGCTTGAACAGAACACAGAGACCTCCCAGACATACACAGCATCTCACCCAAGCACAGCAACATATAAATTCTCAAGGGTAACTACAACATCTCCCAAGAGGATCACATGTTCAGTCACAAAACAAGTCTTAACAACTTGAAAACTCAGATCATACCATGTTTGTGTAGTGAAACTATATAACAATAACAGAAAAATTCATAGATGCATGAAATCTAGACACCCCTTGAGACAAAAGCAAAATCACAACCTATCAAAGTGTACATTAAACAAATATATATGATGTGTGTGTATATATATATATATATATATATATATTGAGGAAGCTAAGCACATAGGGCTCTATTGTAGAAAACAGAACCAGACTCAAATTAGTAGGAGAGAGTCACAATGTTATTATACAAGAAATAAATAAAATTGGAAATAGGAAAAAAACTAAGATAATGTTTTGAAAACTTCAATGAACTGACAAACCTTTAGCTAGACTAAGAAAAAAAGAAGATTCAAGTAGATAGAACTGAGAAAGAGGAGACATTACAACTGATACAGAAGGAAAGAATTAGAGAGAAAAATAACAAGCAAAAATTTGTTTAAGAGTGAACTTACAGGAATATATAACCTAACAAGAATGAATCATGAAGAATTTAAAAATTGCAACAGCTATAGCTACGGAAGAGATTCTAGCAATAATCAAAAATCCTTGCAACAAAGAAAATCCCAGGAGCAGATGGCTTCACTGGTGAATTCTCCCAACACTTTGAAAAGAATTAATGCCAATTCTTCTCAAACTCTTCCAAAAAAAAGGAGTGAAGAGGAGGGAACACATCCAAATTCATTTTATTAGGCCAACATTACTCTGAGAGCAAAGCCAGAGAAACATGCCACAAAAGAAAAAAAATTACCTCTGGCAATATAGATGCAAAAAAATCTTCATTTTTAAAAAAAAAAAAAAAAGCAAACTGAATTCTACAGAACATGGAAAGGGTTGTATACTATGATCTCTGTATTCCTGAGATGCAGAGATGTTCCAACATACAAAAATCAATGTGGCATACAACATTAACTGTTCTTCTAAATAACTACAAAAACTCATTTGACAAAAGTTAACATGTTTTGTTTGCCTTTTTGTTTTGTTTTGTTGTTGTTTTGTCAGATTCTTGCCATATAGCCCTAGCTAGCCTGGTACTCACCATGTAGCCCAGGCTGGCCTTGAATTCCTAGGGATCATCTGCTTCCTGAATGCTGGCATAATAGGTACATACCAACAAGCCTGGCTAAGTTAATATGTTTTTATACGATAAAAACCTAGGAATAGAAGGAAATTACATCAATGTAAACATACCATACAGACAGGGCTTGGTAGCACATATCTTTAATCCCAGCACTTGGGAGGCAGAGGTAAGTGAATCTCTGTGATTTCAAGGCTGTGCTGGTCTATAAAAAGAGTTCTAAGACACCCAGGACAATGTAGATAGATCCCGTCTCAAAGCAAAAAAAAACCAAATGCCATATAGAAAAAACACCCATCCAGTGGAATGCCCTTTGCACCCCTGCTCTCCAGGGCCTGAGCGTCAGCACTAAGTGCACTAAGGCTAGTGGAATGTTAGTCATTGAAATCGCAACTTAGGTTCACACAGTCAATGCAACAGCCAACATAGCCAATGAAAGGTCGAAAGCTTTTCCTACATATCAAGAACAACCCAAAGCACTTGTTACTTCCATTCAACATAATGCTAGAAGCTAGAGCCAGAGCAGTTGGGCAAGAAAAATAAATACATAAGAGATATCATGTCAATAAATAAATCAATAAAAATTGCTTGAAATGCCATTATAGTATATGTAAAAAGTCTAAAAGTTTAGATTATACCTGCACATATACCATACAAACAGTACTAATAAATGTATCACTGTCTCAGGATAAAGACAGACAGCATACAAAATTTAGCCGTATTTCTATATACCAATACTGAGCAATCAAAAAATTTTAAAAAGTTTAATTATAAGATATCAAAGTTTTTAAATATTTAGTACTAAAGTTAACAAAGGATGCAAAATAATTGTCTACAGAAACCTACAAAACTCTGCAAAAAGTAAAGAAAGTAGATGCAAATAAACAAAAGGAAACCCTAAGTCCAAAGATTGGGAGATTTACAGTTTTTTAAATCTGCCTTTCAGTAATCCTCAAACTCAACACAATCCTGATCAAAACTCTAGTGGGAAAATAGTGAGGATTATTCTAAAAGTCATCTAGAATGGAGAAGGATCTCAAATATCAAGTAAGAAGAAGAGGAAGAAAAGGCTGGAGGCCTCAAATTTCCTGATTTAAAACCCTATTACAAAGATATAATAACCAAAACAATGTTGCACCAACATCATGACATGGATACAGACTTAATGAAACAGAAGTCACACATACACAGTCAAATGGCTCTTGACAGTGGCACCAAGAATTCACAGTAAGGAACTTAGGAGATTTTCAACAAGCACTAGTAGGAAAACTGGATATTTATAAACAAGAGTGAATTTGACCCATAGATCACACCATATTCAAAAATGAACTGAAAGTGGGTTAGAGACTTAACCTTGAGGCCTGACTTTGTAAAATTTTTAGACAAAAACATAGGACATATTCATGACTTTGTGGACACGTTGTCAAAGTGCAGGCAATAAAGCTGGGCATGATGATGCTGGTAAATACATGGTATACCAGAAGGATTGAAAGTTTTGAGCCTGGAGAGATAGCTCAGTGGTTAAGAGCACTGACTGTTCTCCCCAAGGACTTGAGTTCGATTCCCAGCATCCACATGGCAGCTAACAACTGTCTGTAATTCCAAGATCTGACACTCTTACACTGTTATACATGCAGGCAGAACACCAATCTACATAAAATAAAAATAAATATTAAAAAAGAGAAAGTTTTGAGCCAGCCTTCACTTCATAGGGAGACTTAAGGGGCATGATCTAGGGATCTAGGTCAGTGATAGAATGCTTCCCTAGCATCTATAAGGCACTAGGTTCTATCCCCAAAACTGTAAGTAAATTGAGAGAGGGATATAGGGTTCCATCCCCAGAACTATAAATAAATAAATAATGGATGAAGGAATGAATGGATGGATAGAGAGAGAGAAAGAGAGAGAGAGAGAGAAGCAATATGGGGCTAGACAGATAACTCAGCAGTTAAGGCTGTTCGTCCAAAAGACCCAGATTTGATTTCCAGCTCCCATATGGTATCTCACAGTTGTCTGTAACTCCATTTTCAAGGGGTTTAGCACCCACCCATACACATAAAACAAAAATTAAAATATTTTTTTAAAAACACATACAACAAAAGCAAGCAAATGGGACTATATCACACTAAATATCTCTCAGTTCTGAAAAAAATGAAAAAGCATATCTAGAAAATTCTCAAAACTACACAATAGAAAAAAGATAAATTACCAGGCTAGAGAGATGACTCAGTGATTAAGAGCACTGGCTGCTCTTCCAGAGGTCCAGAGTTCAATTCCCAGCAACCAAATAAATGATGGCTTACAATCATCTATAATGTGATCTGGTGCTCTCTTCTGGCATGCAGGCATACATGCAGGCAGAACACTGCATACATAATAAATAATAATAAAAAATAAATATAAAAAAGATAAATTACCAAATTTAAAAATGAGCAGGGACTAGTATGTAAGTGGTAAAATGCCTGCCTAACATGGACTCAATTTCCAGAACTGGAAAAAAGAAAAAAAGAGGAGGAAGAATGTAATAGAACTTTCTCCAAAGAAGGCATATAGATCACCAATGGGTTTATAAAAAGACACACTACATCACCATTCACTGGAGAGAATAGGGAAATAGTGAAACCTTCATACATCATTGTAGGAATGTTAAAATTTTGTGTGAATTGTGTATATGGACCTCAAGGGAAGAAGTAAAACCTCTGCAACCTCTGCATGATGGCCAGCAACCCCACTTCTAAGAGTAGTTTACTAGAAGAAAAAAATCAGGATCTCAGAGAGATACTTGCCCTTCATGCTTGTTACAGAGTTATTCACAGCAGCCAGGAACTGGGAGCAACTCAAGTGTCTGTGAACAGATAAATAAACATTTTTGGCTTAGAATGTTCTAGAATATACCTACCATATGTGGTACAATTGAATGCCCGTGAGAACATGGTGCTAAATGGAATAATTCGGTCACAGACAATACTTACTGGTTCCGCTCATAAAGATGTTAAAATAACAGGCAGGTTTGTCAAAACAGAGGAAAACTGCCTTGTGGGCTTTGAAGGGGAAATAGGGAATTGTTTTTCAGTGTGGATAAAATCAGGCAAATTGAAAAAGTTCTGGAGATCTGTGTGCAGTGCTGTGCTCAGTTAACAGTCATTCATTGAGGATGGGTCTTGTTTCAAAACAGAAAACTCAAGTTATTTTGAATTTGTGTGCATTTATCATGATGGAGGAGAGTAATGTTCTATGACAGGTTTGTACTGAAAGGGTAAAAAGTTTAGTGGTTATCCTAATAAAGACAATTAAAACTCTTATGAATTTAATAATTTTTGAAAATTAAACATGGCTATTACATTGAAATGCAGTCTTCACTAAGTTAACTTAGGTTTTTGTTTGTTTTTGTTTGAGTTTTGAGTTGGGTTTGGGGTTGGGTTGGGTTGGGTTGGGTTGGGTTGGGTTGGGTTGGGTTGGGTTGGGTTGGGTTGGGTTTGAGTCTATGTAGCCCTGACTGTCCAGGAATTTGATCTGTAGATCAGGCTGATGTCAAACTGAAGAGATCCTCCTGCCTTTGCCTCCTGAGTGCTGGAATTAAAGATTTGTACCACCATCACCCATATAGATATTTATTTTTAAGCCGTGACATAGCTATTTAATTTCATAATTTTGGGGACCTTTGACACCTCACTGTGATTTGTAGTGACTTATAAGTATTTCAAATATGATTTCCTCTTGCTAAACTCAGAATCTGGTTTTCTGACATGTGTAACATCCTCACAAAACTCTTCCTTGTTGGTGTCTAACCTCATTAATAATGAAAAGCTGTTGTAACTAGAACCTGCTGAATTTCTGTTTAATAATTTTTTTACTACTGATCCATTTCACTTTATAGACTCATTAAATTATTGCTAGATTACAATGATTTTAAAACTGTGAAGCCTAATTTTCTAAAGTTAAAGTGTGTGAATAATACTGAAATACCATTTACCCACTAACACCATAGGTTACATTTATGGCTTATTACACTTTCCCCTCCCTCTGTGTATACTTGCCAGAACACATGAAAATCCACAGTCTGCGCTAATATCACCCTTTCCATTTAGTTCACATAAACAACACATATTTTTCAATATTTACTCAGAGCCCTTATTAGCTTAATCACCACTCCAATTCTGAAAATGAACGTCAATATTTTCTTCTTTCCAGCTTCACTGACATGCTTTGCTCTGAGTCTCTGAAACAGCAAACACGGTTGCCAAGAGAACCTTTAAGAAAGCCAGCTATATCTAGAGGCTGTAGTTGGAAAAGGCATATAGCACTACTCTGAAATTGCACTAAATTATCTGATTTGGCTCTCTGACCTAATATTAACCAAATAATCTCCAGAGTCATACTTAATTTTCACTTAGAAGGCTTTAGTCTATGACTGGAAAAAGATGATTTCCCCTCTCAATTTTTTGCAGTAATGCTTCCATGTACCATTAAACTTTTGGCATGATTTATTCCCAGAGGACAGATTTTTGTTTGGCATTCTAAGGAATTTTGATATATTTAAGAAGGTGAGAAGTACACATTGGCATCATTTAAACAGCATAAGTCTAAACCCTATTGGCTTTTACATGCCAAAGATCTGGAATGTGCCAACTGTTTAGTACTACACACTAACTGCTCAACTCTGTAAGTGCATTTTGGTAAAATCTTTTGGTATGTTTTATCCTGAGTTGCTTAGATGCACATATGTCATATAGTGCATTAATAACATACATGGATTGTTCATAGCAATAAACAGACACAAGTAATGGAAAGTTGGCCACTCCAGAGCTCAGTAGAGTACAAGTTCCGGTTTAGTGTAAGGAGCCTTGTCAGCAGTTTCTACACTGCCAAAATCACAAGAAATGGGGAAATCAAGCTTAAGGTTGATGGCTGTGCAGTCAATCTCTTCAGTTCTGTAAATGAAGCTAAATTAGACTTTTGTTCATTGAGCAAACATGGCTTTCTATTTTACTTCCACATGTTTTCATATATCTGCTCTTCTTCATTTTGAGCAGACCAATAATGTGTGTGAGGGAGGAGAGGGCAATCTCTGTTTTATGGTCTACATCAAGCTACCATTGGATTACCATGGTGGCTGTTTGAAACAACTGCTGCTTTTCCCCAGGGTCACTAGCACTGTCATATCCCAAAGGGCATTTTAGCTGCTCATGGTACCTCAGTTTGTGCTGTCGGGAGGTTGATTATCTGTCACTTTTTAAGTCGGCATAATGTAATGTAGATCCTCAGGGGGCCAAAGTGGAAGAGTCACTTGAGCTCAGTCCTAATAATAACCCCAAATATGTCACCAGGACAGGTGCTGGAAACACGCCATTCTCTCTAGGGGGTGGGAGGCAGAGAGTTACAACAGTGATTTACAGTGATATATTGTGTGATGATTGAAATGATTTTTGCAAGTAATTTAGGAACCAGGCAGTAGAAAGTAAAGTTGGAAGACAAGTTAGTGTCAAGCCTTAAAATCCTATTTAATACTTAGTTCTAGACAACTCCAACAAAGTTAGGCAAAAGCACAGATATTACTCAAAATTATACTTGGAGTGTAGACAGAAACATAGCTTTTTTAACAATACATAAAACAGAATAATTCCCAGTTGTATATCAAGTCCCGTGTGGTACAGTTAGTGGTAATTTTGAAACATTCTTCAGTCCTCTTCCTTTTCTTCAGTGATTGGCTTCCTTAGCTGCTCTCTCACAGTGAGGAAGGAAGAGCTCCTCCTCTTAAATGTCTGAGTACCCATGATCTTACAACATAGGCTTGTGAATGGCATTTACCTTAGTGGACGCTGAAATGAATATTAGGATGTTTTCTTCTCGGACAATTACCTCTTCTCCCCTTAGTGATCTTACTCAGGTAAACAAGCTGATGTGAAACAGCCATCCACAATGAAGTGTAAAATTGTGTGGCACTGTGTCTGTGATCATGGTTCAGCAAGGAAGAGTCACCTGGATCTTCTAGAAGGAAGGTGCTTGGACTTGGCCAAACTTAAGTGTGGTGTATTTAAGCTAATTAGTGTAAGGCCATTGAAAAAGGAAGAGAAACAGAGAACTGCAGCAAAGAAGTTTAGCTGCCAGTCACACAATTGGAGTCTACAAATGGACATGAATAAAGAAACTATTTATTAGAGAAAATAACTGATTTGAGGAATACCTTGAAAGTCACGGAGCAGATGAGATAAGATTGTAGAATCTAGGCAGTATCTAAAAGCAGCCATTACCAAATACTACTATGGAGCTAGTACATAGCACACATTAGTGGAAACAGAAGACTCAGGTACTGTTACTGCTGAAGTTATGAAAGCATCAAAAATTCAGTTAAAGGTTAGAAAGAAAATAGATGTGTATACAAAATCTGATTGTAGAGACTAAAGTTACTGCAGGTGATAGATACAAACACATGTACACACATACATGTATATACACATGCAGTCACTCTCTCACTGTGTTAATGGTACAGAGTGGTACTAGAGACTGTCCTCACTATGGGAAGCACAGGCCCTCAGCAATTATAGTTAGAATTTGGTCTGGTTTTTCTAGACTTTGTAGAAACTATTTTGCATTTGGGATTGTTTTTTGTTTGTTTTTTAGCTCTTCTTTAACTTTCTCACTCAAAAACACCTACTACTTCCTGTCCCAGTAGCCCTTCCCCAAGGCAGCCTGAGGTACAAAAGATTCTGAGCTCTTCTTCATCTTTCCTAAAGGAACAATCTGACCTAGATGGCTATGACATGCCTTTTGCTCAGTTCACTTCCACAGATATTTAAGTATTAAATTTTTAAGAGGTGTTCTGAGGTGTTGTTTCACTTGAACATTTTTCACTTTCTACCCAGTTTCCCAGAGTCCTAAAGGAATAAGAAATACTTTCTTATTTTTTGTTTCCTACTGGTGTATCTTTCTGCTGGTTTGGTTTTTGTTTTGGTTTGGTTTTTAGACAAGGTTCATTTGCATGTCTTCTGTTGTGAATAAATAAATAATAAAACTGAGGCTTTTTTTATCTTTTCCTCGTATGTTCTCCCCAGCTGTTCAACTCTCAATGCAGTTAGTCCCTCTTACTCATGCTTCACCTTTCCTTTTGGTAGATAGTATCAAATTGAACTTGCAGAAAGAATCTGTGTCTCTTGCCTTCGGTATTTACTATCTGGTCAATATCTTCACTTACAAAATATCTTACATGATAAAGACTGAATGAACCAAGAAACTCACAGAGAATAACCCTTATCTTTTTGTGTATGAGTAGATTAAGTCTTAGGTATCTACTGTTCAAATCCTAAATTAATTCTCCCTCAACTCAAAGTATGGTAGCTATAAACATGATGATGGCTTTGGCCTCTATAATGCTGTGATAGCTGTAGCCAAAACAAAGACTCAAGTTCTTTCAATCACTAGATTCCTGCATGTCCTGTATTTTCCAACTGGAAAGCTAATTTCAAATAATCCTTAGTAATCATCTTTTAAAGCCCCATCAGTGTGTCTTCTCCCAGCTCAACATTTTGGAAAAATCTGGGGAAAGAGAGGGAAGCAATTTTGTTTTGTTTTGTTTTTAGACAGTCTCACTATATAGCCCTAGCTAGTCTGAAACTCATTATGTAGACTGGGTTAGCCTTAAATTTATAGAAATCCACCTGCCTCTGCCTCTCTGAGTTCTAGGATTCAAAGTGTGCATTACCATACCCTACTAGGGACTAAAACTTTATTTGAAGAATTTGAAAAACATAGGAGACATAGCTGTTGTTAATATCATACAGGGAAATGCATCATCCCTGGCAGATGGAACTTGAAAAGAATACAGCATTCTCAGACTTTAACATTTAGTAGGTACCGGTAGGGGTTTTTGAATTAGTGAAGTGGACCAATGAACCACAGGCCAGAGGCTCTCCCTCCAGTGTGTCCTTCCTTCTAGTGCCAGTCAGCTTTATGTTAATATTCAGATCTGCTATCATGTCCAAAGTATCCACTACATCACCATCTTTCAGTATGACAGTTTCAGTGATTTGACAAAATTCCAATGGAAAACTGAATCACCAAAAAGTCTGCTTTGCAACAAGGAATGCAAAACTATGAAAGTCAGCTTAGTATTGGCCTGATGGCCTGGTTCTCAGCATTTCTGGGCAGTCATTGAAAAGCTTGCTTAGTGTTTACTTTCAAAGTGTAGTCACAGGAGGAGATGCCTTGGAAGGAGTGAACAATACATGCCCTGGGATATGGATTGACCTCACAGAAACAGATTTCTAAGCAAGAGCAAGGGAATTCTAAATCTAGTGAAATGGGAAAACTCTTGGTTACATTTTTGCTCCTCTGAATTCTTTCCAAATTAGACTACATACTTTTCTCAGATCTACCAGACAAGCATACTTTCAGTGACAGTAGTGCAGGGTGGCAGCCTGCTGTCTGCAAGCTGCCAAGTGTGTTGCTCCTCCTCCACACAGTGTGCTGCGCATCCTCATCCCCACTCTTCTCTGAGAAGCTCTTCACCTCTCCACATTTCTTTCCGGAGATGACAAGGAGCAGTAGCTAATAAACTCTCAGGGTTACTGAGCATCCCTCTTCAGTGTTTATTTTCTGAAGCTGAAAACACTCGTGCATTTACACACATGCACACTAAACTTGTCAGAGGTGAAGTGCTTCCAAATGCCACTTGAATGTGATTGAAAGATCCTGGCCCTGATGGGACTTTAACAAGATGCCAGACCAAACTACTTACTTTTTTTTTTTTTTTTTTAAAAAAAGGAAAAATCCTTTTTGGTTTAAAAAAAAAAAAAAAAAAAAAAAAAACTGACTCCAAGAAATATTTCTATTTCTATATAAATATATACTAAGTAGGCTTTATTAAGATAATCTGTAATAAAAATGCAGTGTTTGGAACATACACTAGATTATCAGTATTCTGAATGCTTTAAGTTTCAAGGCTAGAGTTATGTTTTTTTACCCTAGTTGATATAATTCCCTAAAACATTTCAAACAGTACTAAGCAATTTTATACTTAATGTCATTGATAAACCTATGTTTATTTCAAGTAAAGATGTGGTTAATATTGTTCCTGAATGACATGGTTCTGAAAGCCTTCCAGCACAACCTGAATTTACTGGCTCAATTTTCACCTTCTAATTTCAGAGGGTGTTAACAACACCATCTCATAGTTGAGCTTCCCACCCCTAGGTAAATTCCTCAAAGATTATCATAGCATTCCTACCCTCTAATCTGTGGGTTACAGGTTGGATGCTTACCCTGCAGCCCTGGAGTCTGTTTATGTTGTGTAGTCTAGAGAAGAGGGCAATGGTTAGGGACCATGTAGGTAGATTTCAGGAATTTAAGATTATATTGCCCAGGTTTTATGGATGGTAATTGTACTGTATGTCTCAACTGAACTAGACTATTACTCCACAGAAGTTATCAGCCTAGAATGGTCTCTTCTTAAGCATTTTTTTTAACCCAGCACATGTTTTGTCAAGTAGTGTTTCTCATAAGATATTATGCAAGGCTTTACCTCATACTAAAACATTTTGCATGAAAGAATTTGACTTTGATTTTCATTCTGTTACCAGTAAGTTGACATGGTGGTAAAAATTTTAATTAAAAAAATAACATTTAAAGACATTAAATAACATGTTCATGGCATATTATATATCTAGTTCTGTGGGTATAAGTTTATAACTTACTCTCATTCATCATTGTCTTTAATAAAAATTAACAAAGTTCCTTGTTATTTCAACTAAATGACTCTACATGCTAAGAACTAATCATGTATGCTGGTGCCCATAAGATGACAAGCAAAAGTACATTTCGCCTAGTGTGCCCACATAATCCATTAGTCTTCCAATGTCCCTGTGTATATTTCCTTTTAATAGAAAAAGCAAAATTAGTGAATTAAAAGTTTTGTATCATCTGAGGTTTTGTGGTGATCTGATGTATGATTATATAGAAATCATTTAAAATTACTTGATCCTAGCCTGAATGACTAGAGACAATTATATTAACATTACCTTACAAAGGTTAAGGAAAAAATGTATCATTTATAGAAATTCTGACTATCTTTTCTCTTTTAAAAAGGAGATTGTCAGAAAGGATGACCAAAGTAAGAATTCAATTTACTTTTTTTTTCTCTCTCTTCTTTTATGTTTTATTATGTATAAAGTCATTTTTTTAATCCGTATATATCCTTGTTCAAGGTCCCTTTCCCCTCCTGACCCTTCCAGTCACTCTTTCTTCTCCACATTTCTTTATCTCCACCCTAGCAAGGGCAAGAGGTCCCAAGGTCCCAATATGAGCATACACTCATGGCAGATCTGTTTTCCTAACCCCAACATCAAGACTGGGTCAGGTGTTCCTCTGGATGGAGTGGGATCCAAGGTTCAGTTTACTTTTAACAAGCTTCTAAAACATCTACTTTCTCTATTAAAAATACTTATCTTCTCATACCACTCAGCACACTATAAAACAGCCTACAGCTGTGTTTTAATACTTATTTGGAGACTTAAAAGCACTGGCTGCTCTTTGGGAGGGCCCAGGTTTAATTTTCATCACCTACATAGTGGTTCACTACCATCTATAACTCTGGTTCCAGAGAATCTGATCCCTCTTCTGGCTTTGATGCATATAATGCACAAAGATGCATTCAAACAAAACACTCATACATGCAAAGCAAAAACAATTTTTCTAAAAAGACTTGGTTTTATGCACCAGTAGCATTGCCTTATGTTTAACGCTTCATACTCTTAAACAAGTTTTCTTTGTTTGAGACAGTGTCTCACCATACAGTTCAATTTGTGTGATCTTGTGATCCTCCTGCCTCATCCTTCTGAGCACTGAGGCTGTAGTTATGTGTTACCAAAATTGATCTGTTTTAATTAACCACCTGAACAATTAATATGGATCAGCCAAATACCCAGATCAGCTCATCAAAAATAGTGATGACTCTGACTGCAGTGCTCTTTGCAGGTGCTATGGAGTTAGAAACTGGTGCTTTGTCATAGTTTGTCACACAGGTGCTCTGAAAACCTCTATTTCAGCAGAGCATTGGCTTCTCACTTTGATCTCTTTTTCTAAATGCCTCAACTTAGGGAGCATACACCAATACATTACATGTACTCTTGATAGTATAGAACTCCAGAGTTGGGGGAGGCATATCTTTTTTTCTGTAGGCTTTGTCATGTTTTTCAAGATGCCTTTGTGACTTGAAGGAAAATTACTTGACATTCTGTCTTAAAAGATTGAATTAAATCTTCCTGCTGTCATTTTCTCTTCATGCATTGGCAAGTCATTTCCCTGAAACACAAGTGTTTTTAGTTTGAGTGTGCTACATGTTATATAGTGTGAAATCTTAAAGGTATAAGGTAAATGTTTGTATTTCAAAGT
>PVIH01005310.1:100000-126026 GCA_004025045.1 Sigmodon hispidus
AATCATCACTATCAGAAATAATAATTTTCTCTTTGTGTCTAAGAGACTTAAATCCTAAGAGGAGACGTTTCCCTTTCTTTAAAAAAAAAAAAAAAAAAAAAAGAAGGGTTTTGCTGCCTTGCTGCCGGTAATATATTAGAAGTACATATGAAAGCATATTCAATGTAGAATAAGATGAAATTAATAAGTAATGAGATGGAATTTCTCAAGTGTTTTATTTATTTTTTAAAGTTCTTAGAAAAAAGATTAGAGAATCAATGTATACATTAATATAATAGATTTAAAATATAAGTTACATCTACTTCTAAGACATGTGAAAAGTTTTGCTAAAATTGTGTTTTACAAACAAGAGAGGTCTTTCTTGACCCATCTGAGGAAACATAATAATAGAAGCATAAAGGCAATAAAAATGTTCTTCTGATATGTATAGTCTAAAACTGCTCTGTGTTGCGGTTCTAGCTGCATGTGAGTGTATGCACCTGAGAACTTGGTTTGCATGCAGTGTCTTTCATGGTGAACATCTATACAAGTGACATCAGAGTTTTGAAACAGACAGTGGATATTACTCAAGTTCTTTAACTGGCATAACTTTGAAATTCTTTTTGGCTAATGTATAAATATATGCTATGTTTGTATTTAATTAAAAAGAAATGAATTCTAAGAAGTTCAAAATAGTGGTAAAATATATAAGCCAGTTAATAGATTTATGATGTGAACATAAAATAAATATGATAATCCATGTGGACTTGTTAGGATTTTTTGTTTAGAAACAGAACTAAGTAATATAATTCTGTTTTCTATAGGTATTTTATTGGGTATTTGACATATTACTAAAACTGACCCCTTAAAACATTATACTGAAAAACAAGAAAAATACCAATACTTGATACAATTTTAAAGAAAAAACTTTATTTTTTTAATCACTTGCTAAATTATGGAATTTGTGAGTGTAGAAACTATTTAATTTTTTCTCCACAAATATTTTTTCTTTGCTTTGACTGTACCAGAAATTTTATAATAGTAATAATATATGAATTCATGTGCTTACATTACATATAACTATATTTATGTTTACAGAATAAAAATGAACAAATGTGTATTTACTTAAATCTTTAAAGCTTAGATTATAATCTTAAGTAACAGCTACAAAACTTCTTCCCTTCACTGTGCCATTTTGGAGTATAATATCACAACTACAGCAGAACTAATGTCCACAGCCTTCCTGCAGATATTAGATGCTGGTGAAGTGCAAAGCACCTACTTGACGGGAGTGCCTGTTCCTGCTGCAGTGGAAAGAAACCTGAGACAGGATTTAACCAATGTGGTGTAGCAAGTCAGGTCTACATTTTGAGGCTCTTTCAGAGCCCTTGTAAACAGATTTAGCTCAATGGTAAAGTTAAGTAGTGGGGGGTAAAAATCCTCCACATGTAAAAGCAAATGAGTTTTTAAAGAAGAGAAAATAATCTCTATAAGAAATTACTTGTAAATTATCCATGTGGAAAGTAAACTTAGCTCTTGTTAACATTTCTATAGAAACATGCATTTTGATTAAGCCAAACAAATTTTTAAAAAACTAAAAGTAGGTAATCATTTTATATAATCGCAGTTTTTTTTTTCTGAAGTTTTCATCGGTATTTTTTGATGCTGTTTTTTACTTGCTATGTTCTGCTTAGTTTGCATTATTTATAGAGAACCTTTCTATCTTAAAATGAATTGCATCATTGCATGCATCTCACAAGTAAAGTCATGTCAGCAAAGAGTTCCTCTTTGGAGTGGTGTCCACCTCTAGTCTGTGTCCTTCAGCCAGAGTGCTGAATCTTTGGCCCCATCACTACCCCAACGTGTGTGGAGAGGACACTGGCTCTGCCCCGTGTATTTTCAATCTTCTTTCAAAACTGGGACAGAAGAAAGGTTGTAGAGGAAGGTGTGTGTGCAGGGCAGATGTTAAACAAGATTCATTTATAAATTTGTGGTAATTTTTCCATGATACTTGAGGTTGGGGTTTCCAGGGGTTAACGTACTTTCTGAAATCAAATTGAAAATGGAAATTTTCATTTCAGAGAGCTTTAATATCAATGCTTTTTCTCAGTTTTACTAATACTTTCGCAATGAATTAATGTACAGATTTAGTAAAAGTTAAGAATGTCTGATAGCAATGTATGATGATACTCAGAACATGTACAATAGCATGTATCAGACAGCACTACCTAGAGTCACCTGTTTGGTAATTTACTTTGAAGTGTTCACAGCCTGGAAGAGTATGCCTTGTCTGTCTGTGAAAAGTAAGAAAAACCCTTGCTGTGATAGATACTATTCAATCATCATGGACTGGTTTTATTCAATCAATATAGAAAAAGCCACATTTCATTTTGTCAAACTAAAAACCTAATTCCTAGCTACACTTATATGAAATCTAACACAACATGACAGAAATAATAGCCAAGCCCTCAATGCACATTGAACTGGTAAAAAAAATCAGGAATGGCTTAGCAAAAATAAAAATTAATTTTATATTATTTTCTTTTTATTCACATTCATACCAGGTAGACTGTGTCAAACACCTATAGTAGAGGAGAACTTGGTCATGCATGCAATACAAAATAAAAATTGAAAATCTCCAGGAAATCAGTCTGCTTCAAGAAACCATTAAAGTGTGCCTGTCCCTCATGCTTTGCAGATGTGTTGATTGTTGTGTTTCAGTCATATAAATATGTTACAGCATAAAGTAGCTAAGATCCCCTGTTCCAGAAGTGCCTGGTTTGAGGGTGTGGGGGAAGGGCAGGACGAAAGAGGACCAAATAACACACTGTAATGAAACCTGCCTTTGGGCAGCACATGCTTCTGCTCTGAATGCCCAGAAATACTTCATGAGCACTCTAGGCTGCCTAGCAATGGGGATTTTCTAATTCTGGCGAGCTTGACAAAGTAAATACAACTCTTGAACATAAGGCAGCTCCGGAAAAAAAAAAAAAAAAAACAATTCCCCCTTGTAAACACCTACATTTGGCCCCATTAAAAATTCTTTCTTCATACCCAGGAACCAGCAGACCCTTAAATATGGGGATCTCAAAGTAACTGGAGAGTATTTGGGAGATTTAGAGCTGTCAGGATGTTTTACATTGCTACTGCCACTAAGCACTTCATACACCATCTCGGGGCTTTGGAAAATGATGTTCTGCATACACTGTAGGCATTATACAGAGAAACACACTGGCCATTATGTTCTTGGGAGTCATTTGCTTGCAGCCAAAAGGAAACCAACGCGTGTTCATGGGTATGCTATCCAGAATATTAAAGTGTATGCTTGCCACATTTCTGGGCTGAGTACTCCTCCAGAGTTGCCAGCTCTGGAAGTTAGCTAGTGAGCTAGCCATAACATGCTTACCTAAGCTATTTTGAAAACCATCAGGTTGCAAAAAGTCTCTCGTTTCTGCCTTTTCACATCTTAGGATTCTAGTCCATAGCTTTGGGTCAGTCATGCTTCTGCCAGCCACTGAACTATATCATGGGTTTGCTGCAGTCCTAAAAATCTCTAGTATTTCAGAATGGACCTGGGTACAAAGATACTCCTTTACCTAGTAGCAGTTCATTGCATGGTTTCAGTTTATGGCAAGAAACAGGCACTACTTTCAATTGTAGTAACAAAAAACAGGAAAGATTGTTGCTTTTACTACCACCAATGTGGTGTCCATATCGTGCTTTAGCAGAATGTTTTAACAGAAGAAAGAAATTGAGTGGAAAGGAATGATGATTAACCATTTGAATATATTTCTAAAATAATTCTTTAAGTTTAGCATTTAGATCTAAAACACATACATACACCTTTTTTTCCCTAAACCATCTTACTATTCTTAGAAACTTGAGGACTATAAAGATAGCTCAGTGGTTAAAAGCACTGACTGTTCTTCCAGAGTTCTTGGGTTCATTTCCCAGCACCCACATGGCAGCTCACAACTGTCTGTAATTCCAGTTCCAGGGGACTTGACATCTATAGCAAAACACCAATGCACAAAAAAAAAGGAAGAAAAAGAAAAGAAACTTGATGAGTAGTCCCCAAGATACTGCTCCTTTTTTTTTTCCTCATTTATCCCAAGTAAAAGGGACTTCTTGGGTAAAGTGCACCTAGGTTACCTGTCATAGTAACAATCAAAATCTTTTGTCTTTTCCCCTTCCCTGTGATGGAAACTACAAGGCCTGGAGTTTCTCTCCCTATGTCTTTCCCTGCACACACTGTGTGCTCTAGAACCACACAGACTATGAGTTAAAGAACAGCTGGAGCCAGGGAGGTACTGCAGTGAGAATCTCTGCTGCATAGTTTAAGGAAGATGGATGGAGAGATGGGAGACGCCTATTTTGTCATTGAGGCAACAGGGCCCAGGGTCACAGAGATTGAAGTTCGGCTAGTGACAGTCACCATCCCATGCCCTTTCCCAAGAAGCAACAGGGTACAGAGGGGTCAGGGGGTACAGCAGGTTGAAGAGCCTAGGGGGGAGATATTTCTGGTTTTGTTTTGGTTTGTTTTTTTTTTTTTCTTTTCAATTTTAGGTAACAATTTAAGCTATATCATTCTGTTATCTAAATGCTTTTTTTAAGCCCAGCACAATAATGAGAGTAAAAAGAAGAGGTGAATCAAAGAAAAAGAAAATCCCTTTAGTTTGTATAAAAAGTAAAAGTCAATGCCAAACATGATGATTCATGCCTATAAACCCCTGCTTTGGGGAGACTGAGTCAGGAAGATTGCCACAAGTACCAGGCCAAGCCAGGCTAGTTAGTATAGGCTACAAAGAGAGTCATTGTCACAAAGGAAGAAAAGGAGAAGGGGAAAATTGGAGACTGGGGAGTCATATCAAACAAGGTTTTCCAGAATTAGTTCTTTGGATGCGTGAGCTAGAAAAAACAATCTGACTTTTCTGCATATTGGTTGAAAGATTGAGAACATGATGATTTAAATGTGTTGTTATTATTACTCTGCAGTCCAAAGGATTCTAACTTCCCTTTTAGGAGAAGAAATCAAAGTAAGTTATTCACACACTCACTGCTGGAGCTTCTCCTTAGATGTGTCACACAGAGCTTAGCCCCTCCACAAAGAGGGCAGGCAGGAGGGAGCTGGGTGTGGCAGGGAAAGACACATGAGTCATTTCATTGCTGGAACATTTCTTCTGAATAAGAAGAAAACATGTTTAAAGCACCCTTTGTACACTGTTTGTTGGGAACAGCTTTCATAAAATACAAATATTTGCAATAACTATTGTTCTCCATTATTGAAAATACCCACACATGACTTTGTAAGAAAATAATCAACAGCCATAGAAAAATGTTTCTATCACTTCTGTTATAGCCTTTGCCCTTCAGAATTAAATCCAAATCAGTTCTTATCATTTACAAGCCCTACTAGATCTGCCCACCTGCCTGCCAGCCATGCTTAATAACCATTTGCCTGCCTGTCTAATGCTCCAGACAAGCTGGGATCTTTCTGCTTGTCAAACGTGCCAAGCTTACTCCTGCCTCACAACTTTTCAACTTTAGTCTCATTACATGGATCTTCTTTCTCCAAGTCTTATCATCTCAAAATTAAGATCTTAGCACAGATGTACTCTTAAGGAAGATCTTCACCAATTAAAGTGGTACCCACAGCTGGTAGTACAGGGTCACCATGTTTCATTTCCTTTCAGGTATCCTTCACTATCCACAGAGTCCACATTTGCCTGCTCTCCTGTGCTTCCAATCTCTCCTTGAACTACAGAAGTATACATTGTTCCTCCTGGGGCGAGTTCCATGAAAGCAGGGATCTTGCCTATCTTGCTCAATGTCTCTAATGTTTAGAGACACACTCTGGCACATAGAAATTAACCGTGAATATTGGAGCCAGACTGCCTGAGTTCAGTTCATCCCAGCACATTGGGGTGTAACATCACTCCTACTCTTCTCATTGTTCTGGACTTATTTACATGGTCCATAGCTAGCTGCAAAGGAAGCCTGGAAATGAAGCTGTTGGTCATAATGAGCTTGTATTTAAAGGACTCAAGTACTAAGGGAAAATAGATGTTGGCAGATAATTATCAGGCTTTGCCGTATATCACAGCCCTTTGGAACCCAAGACCATGCTCACATTCTTCCCCAAATACCTATTTCCTTACACAGGCATAGGTAAACAATCCCTCCAGCCAGAAATTCAAACTTTCTATGCCCTGGTAGTTTTTAAAAATTTTTTCCTTGAGTCTTGAAATATAGTTGGTTGTTTAGCATGTAAAAGTCCTGGGTTCAATCCCTTAGACTCTAATAAAAATGGATATAGTGGAAAACACTGTGTTCCCAACACTCAGAACGGGGAGCTAGGGGCTCACAGGGGCCACCTAATACCATCAGAAAACACAGATATTTACATTATGATTTATAACAGTAGCAAATTACAGTTATGAAGTAGCTACAAAAATAATTTTATGGTTGGGGAGGTCACCACAGAAGTTCAAGGTCATCCTCTGCTATATACCAAGCTTAGGCCTAGCCTAGGATACATGAGACCTTGTAAAGAAAGGGAGAGGGAGGGGAAATGGTTTTTCTCATCTATTATTCTCTTTTCCTTTAAGAAGTCATTTCTTTGGCCATTATCCAATATTGCCACATGAAATTGCCATTGAAAGATATGCCTTTTGAGGTTTGAGAACTGGGGTGGCTTTGGGGATTGAATAACTGAAGACTTCCAACTAGCTCCAAGCTTCTTTGGTGGTACAATTCCCTCAAGGCCTGGGCAAATACCATCAGAAAACACAGATATTTACATTATGATTTATAACAGTAGCAAATTACAGTTATGAAGTAGCTACAAAAATAATTTTATGGTTGGGGAGGTCACCACACCATGAGGAACTGTACTAAAGGTTCGGAGCATGAGGAAGGTTGAGAGTCAGTACTTTAGAATGTTCATGTGCAAGTTATCCCTGCCAAAGTGCAGGAAACAGGTATTGCTTGATTCTTTTATGCAGAAAGAAAAGATATAACAGAACATTGGAGTCAGTAAAATAATTGGAGGAACTGGAGGACATTGCCACTAAACTGGACTCAGAAGAGGACAGGAAAGGAAGGAGCTGGGAGACACACTCCACCCTTAACCCCCACTGAAGCTATGGACTAGACACACAGCTCTTTGGCCACAACCTTGCCACTAGCAAGTCCTACTTTCTATTACAACTGCTTCTTGACCCTCAGGAACCAGATAGCTGGGCACTTAAACACTGGTCCATACCTCTTCCTCAAAGGCTTCTCGATGCTTAGGAAGCCGGTGTCTAGACTCTGAGTGTTGATGCCAGCACAGTCATCAGTGCCTGCAAACTGCAGTAGTTTACACAGCAGGAAAATTGCTCCTGCTTCTCTTCCACCTTCTAAACCTAATACGCAGATGCATCAAGTTGGATAACCCTCATCCAGTCTTTCCAGCCCCTGCTATGAGGAGGAAACACCAGAAGGCAGATGGCACTGTTACCAAGTACCTACTCTAAGGACTTAGATTCCCCTCCCCCAGGATATCTTTCATTTTATACATAGCTACCTGGGAAGCACCTGAAATGATAGGCTTGATTGAAATAAGCACCCCTCACCTGACCATTTCTGGCTATGCCCTTAGTGAAAGTCTTTAAGAAGGCTCTGGGCACACACATCATTGGCAAATGTTGCCACCCCAATGCACAGGTGCAAGAAGATCCAGGCGTTTGCAGACTACCAAGGCCCTGAATTACTAAGCCTTGGTTAAGACTGTGAGGTCTAGGCAGCATGCCTTCTTTAACAGAACTAAAGTCGCTTCTTGCTAGTCCTCTTGTTCTCAAGTGAGTTCATCTCTTTAGAAAGTGGCAGGAGGCAACAGACACAGCAGTATTTCCAACATTTCATGATGAACCACTGATTGGAGGATAAGGTTTGCCTTCCAGGTTTTCACATGTACGATTTAAAAAAAAAAAAAAAAGCCAAAGCTGATCTTTGACCTCCCTGCCCACCTTCCAACCACTAAATTAAAGTATATGTATATCACAGAACTTGGGTTAAAGGTGTGTTATTTGCCAAGATCTATATTAATAGGGTGGAGGGTATGCTGTTACAGGGATCCATGACAGTGCCTTGAATAATGTAGAAGTCTGTGTCTCTTACGTAGACCAAGTTGGGTGACCCAAACTCCTAGACACATTCTGTCATTTTTGTATTGTTGCCCATTTTATAACAGAATGTCTGCTTTAGCACCTGCTCTTAAGTCTGTATGTCAGCAAATGAAAAGAAAGAAGTTAGGTCTGTCCTGAACACTTGCAGAGCCTAGAGCAAGGATGCAAAGAAAGGACTTATGCTAGATCATTTTAAAGTTGTCAAGCCATTAAATATGTCTTTCTTCTTTCTTTTGAAGATATACTACTTTTCTTGGAATTTAAGATCATAGTTTACTTGAGAACATGAAACAGAATTGCTCTGCAGGCCACCTCCTTTCTTTTCTACAAATGAGACCACTTATATATTTGTGCATATCTAGCTTACACATTAATAACATCCACACTGCCCACTAACAGCCATGCCTTTGCTCCTCCAGGAACTCCAGGTAAATGCACACAAACAGCACAGTACACTCATGATTGGACAAACCTGAAAACAAGAATTGTGCAGGCGCTGTAGCCATCTGGACATGGAATTCAGAGTTTCTGTGCCCCAAGAACATATTCAACAAAGAAAGATACAGAATTTTTAACCATTTTTTAGTCAAGAGGAGGGCTTATAGACAGAATTCCGTGTAATCCAGGCTGACCTCCAACTCTGTAAGTAGCCAAGGATGGCCTTGAACTTCTGATTCTCTTGCCTCTGCTTTAAGAGTCCTGGGATTATAGGCATGTGCCACTAGCAGCTTTGAGATTGATACTGATTCTAGATGAACACTGCATTAGCCCCCTGACTACCCAATCCGTGGAAAAGAACCTGGCCAGAGGAAAGGTAGATGAAACTCTTGGTGAAGTTTACTATGAGGGGAGGAAGGGAAGGTAGCAGTGCCTACTTTCTTCACAAAACCTCATCCTAACATTAACCTTAGCACTTCTGCCCAAGGTACAATCACCAACCTCATCTATTAGCAAAGGAGAGAAACGCAGCCTTTATTTAAGGAAGCTATGTGCCCTTCTAATATTCAGGGATCCTTTTACTTTCTAAAGAGAATAGGTGCTGGGAGTAAACTAGCAATCTCTGCCATAGACACATGCCTTTTCACAAATCACACTTCTGTTTAGACAAGTAAGTTCTTCACAATCTGCTTCCAGAGAGGTGAAAGCAGATTTGGAGGCAAGACAATACTGTCAGTTATAATTGACGGTCAAAATAATTGCACACCTGAGCATTTTTCAATGGGCAGCCAATATGCAGTGTTCCAGCTCTGAGATGTTGTCTAATTTTCAGATCAATCAAAAAAAAGCGAAATGAATTTCTTAATTCAAAGAATAGCATAAAATTATGACACTAATTGTAAATAGTTCAGTCTTACACCCTGAGAATATATTGGACCTTAAGAAAAGAAAAAGAAAAAGAAAACCTCACCATGTGTAGCAGACTAATTTCCAAAAGTATTCAGCCACTACCAAATGAACACTTGCAAATCCAAAAGGAGGGGAAAAAAATGAGGGAAAAGAGAATTGTTTTTGGCATTGTTTCCACTAGCCAGGGTGGATATGAGAATGGCGTAAAATTCTTGAAAAATTGGCAGAAATATACTACACTGTAGTATTTTAACCAAATGTACAATACTTGCAATATAATGTTATATTATAATAATGTAGTCATTGTTGAATAATATAAATGTAAAAGGATAAACAATATGATAACTAGAGGTTGGGGAAATTGGTCAGTGAGTAAGAGCACTTGCCTTACAAGCATAAGAACCTGAACTCAAATCCCAAGCAGCTACCTAAAAACCCAAGTATGGCTGTATATGCCTGTACCTCAGCACTGCAGAGTAGAAGCAGACAGATCCCAAAGCTTGCTGGCTGGCCAGCCAACCAGCCAAATTGGCAAGTTTCTAGCTCAGTGAGAAAGACCAAAAAAAAAAAAAAAGAGTAGGAATAACAGAAGAAGGCATCTGCTATCCTGCTCTGGTTACTCCATTCACACACCCACACACTTACATGCATGTACAACATACATTACCAAACCCCCACACAATAATGTAATTATGTAATAGCATGAGACACTGACATTCCTGTAGCTGGAGCAAAAGTCTGAAACCTTGTAATAATGATGAATGTCTCAAGCCTACTCCATCCTCTTCCCTGTACCTCAATTAGGAAATTCATCTCTTAGCTGAAGAAAGGGAAGTCTCCCTACAAGACAGAACAAGAAAGCATTGCTTTACCTTCCTTCACCCTAGTCTCTTGGGAGGAATCAGATGTGTGTTTTGTTGGTCGGAAACTAAAAATGGAGCCCCAAGCAGTGAGCTGTGATTCACTGCAACTATGTGATCCTGGATGCTGATGGTTTTGTTATGAAGCCTTTCTTGTTACCGTGGCATAATATTGATTGTCTCCCAGTATGCTTGTCTCTCAATATGCATTTGTTCTTCCTTCCATAGTAATAAACTTGATCAACATTTTTACATAGATTTAATCACAAAGCCTCTTTTGCAGCTCAGTCTGTTTGTGTCTAAACTTGGATTGTGAGTAGAAATGACATGACCAACTTCCAGGTCCTGTCTTTTTTACCACGTTTCCCCACTCAGCATCAGTGTTCAAGCCAGAAGTGTATCTCCTTATTTAAAAGGCAGATCTATTCCTTGTGCTCAGAATTGCACATTTGTGGGAGTAAAGTGAGGAGTAAATACACTTCTGCCTTTTAAGAAAATATATTTATTTTTACTCTGTGTGTGGAGGAGGGTTGTACTGGTGCCGGAGGAGGTCAGAAGCATCAGATCCCCTGGGCCTAGAGATATAAGAAGCTGTGAATGGTGACATTTCTACCTTTTTCAAGCCACCCTTAGGACAAGAATGCCTCTGTTATGGCTCCTTAGCCTTTCCTCTAGTTCATTGCATTACAGAGTTGGATTACAGAAAACAGCCAGCTCTCTGCACATGAGGGCACCGCAGAGCTGAGAGACACTGCAAGGGAGTGAGATGGATGGTTGCTGTTCATTTGTTTCCTTCCCTTTGTGTGAAGAAGGAAAAATAACTATTAAAACCTAGGTGGAGGAAATTCCTATTCTGACATTTCCTTTGTTCACCATTTTGTCAGCAGTGGAGACATGCAAAAGACAGGTTTTTAAAGTGAGGTGGATCCTGAATTGCATTCTGTACTACTCACTGTTCCATTGCTGTGATCAGACACCATAGCCAAGAAGACAAGAGTTTAGTTGGACTTCTGTTCCCAGAGTGCTAAAGCCCATCCATGGTGGCAAGGAAACAGGGTACTAGGCTGCATGCATGGCAGTCGGGGAGGCGAGGATGAAGCAGGGAGGCAAACTAGAAGGTCAGGCATCTGCTTTGAAAACGAGCTTTCAGTGGAACACTTCCTCCAGCAAGGCCACACAATACTTCTTCCACACAAACCATCCCAAGCAAGGCCGCCAACTGTGAATCAAGTTTTAAGGCCCAAAATACTGTGGAAATCATTTCTCATTCAAACCATCAAGCCTTTCTAATACAGCCATACACTGGAAGCTAGGCAGGGAATTGTGAGTGCAACTTCCTTTATGTTTATTTGGGGTGAAGGGGTAACATGAACTGAATACTGAGGTTCTGCTTATGTTCTGAGACCCAATAACTAATTGCTATCATTTATAGTTATATATAGTGAGTTATACTTCTAGATTCATTTCATTTCTCTAGTAAGCTCACTTGTTTCTTTCATGTTACACTACATCCATTTCTGCATAGATTTTCTCTAAGCCCCTGATGTATATTTTTAAGCAAAAAGAAAAAAAAGATTTAAGTAAGTTAGAATAATACTTGATAGCCCACATTTGATCTCCATGGCAGTCTTGTGAGGGGACAGTTGTTCCGTCATATGGATAAGCACACTGAGACTTTGACAAGTTATTGGCTTATAAGAGGTCACCCTGAAAGTGAAGGACAAAGGCAGGAATCATGCTGTCACTCCACCTCCGTGTCCAGTGATCTTGCACATGACTTCTGCTTTGTATCGGGTAGGGCCTAGACACTGGGGCAAAATGAAAGATCTTCAGTTAGGGGTCCAACATAGAACCCATCAGGTATCAACCAGTTTTCATTTAGTTTGTTATGTTTAAAAGAAAAGAAAAATGTACTGGAAACTATTCTGAAAGATTAATGTTTCATGGTTCTGAGCAACACAAACTAGCTTTCCAGGGAATTTGAGAAAGTTGTAAAAGATGTAGATGAATTCCTATTCAACTGCTAAGGGTTAAAATGCACTCCATCAACTGTTTCAGAAAACAACCAGTACCTGATTGATGGGGGGTAGGGTTGGCAAAATATGAAAAATATAAATTGATTAGACTTACTTTAATGGGTATTTACTTTCAGTTTGCCTCAAATCTAGATATAATCTCCATTGATTATTTGGCCCCTCTGTTTGGGGACGGAGGTGCTGAGCACAGGTCTGGCAAATGCGAAGAAAAGGAATTAGTAAGTGCCGTTAAAACAGGAAATCCTTCTCTATGTATCTGTAGGATCAATTTGTTGCTGGCCCAGAAGGAGACAAATAGGTAGTGGCTAAGCCCAGCAGGATGGAGAGGGAGGCCTTGGGGAAGAACTCCAAAGTCCTGTCCTCACTGGGAACCCCTGGAGCCACAGATTTCTGCCCTTAGTTCAGCTTGGCTTTCTGTGGAATGCAATGCCTTTGGCAGTAGCCCTTGAGCATCCCAGAGTGTTTTACTATGCTGTTTCCTTCCATAGAGTAGTGACAGAGGGAATTCATTGATTGTATCAGATCCCTGCAAACTCCAGTTTCCTGTGGGAATCATGGTAGTTCCTGTTTTTCCCATACGTCTACCCATACAGCTATGGTACTAAGACAAAACCTAGGTTGCTATCCAGCCAGATACCTGTCCCCTGCCTCGTTTGTACAGTCCTTCCCTCTCCAAATCTGAGGAAACAAAATTAGATACAGGAAAAATATTTAACTCAGGATAAGAGATCCATTTTTGCTTTGGCCTTTTCTCGTATATAAAAACAGACAGATGAATTCTCTTACTGGGTTTATAATGTTGAGAATTATGCATTCATCCTATTTAGTTTTATTTAAACTCTTAGTGGAATCCCAACATCTAAAAGTTTATCTATGCTGCAGCCTTGCAGTTTTTTGTAAAGAAGGTCACCATGCAGTATACTTTTTCAGAAGACAGATCTGGGATGCAGCGGCACCTGAGCATTTATGTGTCAAGTGTGTGCAGGCTTTGGAAGCCTCCGAGGACAGTACCTGACACACCTGGCCAGGCTGGAGCCTGAGCGCCTCTCTGCTGTTTCACATCATACTGATGGCACACAAGGGAGGCCTGGAGAGAAAGAGCAAGGACTCTTCTCAAGAATTCACATTGCATGGAGACTACATTCAAGAAGCCAACAAAAGCAAGCAAAGCCACACAGAGGCACAGATTTCCCAGCCCTCTTTGAGCTTTTTGAGAGGACACAAATCTATAACAAGCTTTACAGTAAAGCGTGTGGATAGGAGTGCTTACCCCAAATTTTTATGAGCAGAAGTAGCACATGAAAAATATGTGACTTTTCTTCAAAGCCATTCAACCCAAAAGATTTCCAAGTATGTCACATGTCACTTTTTTCTCATTGATGAGCATTCAGCCAATTGACTCACTCATTGCCTAGATAAAGGGGAGAGAGAGGGGTGCTTAGGCAGTTTCTAAGCAAATAATTGAGCTCCTAAAATCTATTTTATTTTGCTAGTCCTGTATAAACTGCTTTACTGCTTATATTATCCATGTAGGCTGAGCCTTCAGATACACCCTGCCTTACATTACACTGCTCTGCTATTGGGCAAATCCCATTCTCCTTGTCAGAACTGAGACCATCACTTAAGAGTCCACTCAAGTCCCATCTCTGTACAGCTCTCTCCTCTGCTTTTTCCTTTCTTGTATCTATAACCTGGAGAGTACATTCTGAGGGTGATTTGTGAACTCTTATTATTCATAGGAAACCAGGTTTATAGGAAACCAGGTGTGTGGAAGGTGCTATGGCTATTCATACCATTTGGTAGGTTCAAGTATCACATACACACACACAGAGAGAGAGAGAGAGAGAGAGAGAGAGAGAGAGAGAGAGAGAGAGAGAGAGAGAGACTTTCTGTAAGTTTCAGATAACTCAAACCATACTTATATATGCTGTTCGTTTTTCTCTGGGTCAGCAGCAACAACTGTGAGCTCTTGAAATAAAACACAGACATAATTGAAGATCTCTTTCTCTCCAGCTTCTTCTATGCTCAGTGACTGTGTGAACACTGCAGAGACACCCGTAGCCTCAGACTCGCAGCCATGCTTCCTTCTAGAACACAGAGCCTAGCCTGAAATCTTTTCTGCCTGAAATCTTCTCTGGGACAAACTAGCATATGAAGAAGTAAAGGAATTATTTGGGAACAAATGGGTCTCATCTGAGATTCAAGAAACAAACAGTTACTTAATACACCACAGGCTGAGTGCTGAGGATGAATGAACAGTCCTGTGTGAATGTCCCAGGTTTTTCTGACCTCCTTCCCTCCCCCCCACCCCACCACCCCATTTGACATCTTTGTTGACCAGGCATCTGTTTCCATCTGAAATGCATTTGTATTTTAGACAAACAAATGAAGCAAAAACCTTTTCATAAATTATCTTAAATATCTTTAAATATTTTGATTATTTATACACAGCTTGTGTTTACATGACAACAAGGAAGCCTTTCATCAGGAAAACATCTAGCAGGAACATATGCTTGTGGACAAACATTTTGACAAAAACAGTTCTTGCCTTTTTTTTTTCCTTATTGAAGAGAATTTTCCAAATGAAGGTCCCAGCCAGTTTGCCTATGAGAACACTATCCTATCCTGTCTCTCCTGTGGCCCTGCCCTCCTGCTGTGTACCTTACACAACAGAGACATTTGTCCTTCCTCAACCCAGAGGAGTGGTTCTAACACTCCTGAAGATTCCAAAATCTGTGGGCACCAAAGCCCCTCTTATACAATGCCATAGTGTTTGCTTGTACCTACACAATCCTACAGACTTCAAGTGATGTGTAGAGTATAATGTTTAATATAATAAAAATGCCTTGTGAATAGATTTTTGTAATATTGAATAGAGTACTAATGATATAAATACAGATTATTTCTTTTTAAATATTTTCCAGCCATGCATGTTGATGTGGAATCCACTGATCTGGAAAGTCAACTCCTTCTTCCTTTAATTTGGATTTTATTTTAGGATAGGGTCTCAACTCATTGTGTAGCCCTGGCTGGCTTTAATTTTTCAGATCATGTTGTTACAACAAAGATCCACCTACCTCTACCTCCCAACTAAACTTTTATTGGTCTGTGCGCGCGCGCATGCGTGTGTGTGCATGTGTGTGTGTGTTGTGTTGTGTATTGTATGTAAAAGAAGGAGAACTGATAATACTGAAAATTAAAGAATTTTATATTCTTTTTGGAGGAATGGGCATGTGAGACAGGGTTTCTCTATGTATCCCTGGATGGTCTGGGACTAGCTTTGTAGACCAGACGGGTCTCAAACTCAAAGATCAACCTGCCTCTACATGCTAAGTGCTGAGATTAAAGGTGTGCACCACCATCCCTGGCTTTCAAAATAAAAACATTATTTTTTTAAGATTTATTTATTATGTATACAGTATACAGAAGATGGTACCAGAAATCATTTTAGATGGTTGTGAACCACCATGTGGTTGCTGAGAATTGAACTCAGGACCTCTGGAAGAGCAGCCAGTGCTGTTAACCTCTGAGCCATCTTTCCAGCCCCATCAAAATAAAAACATTCTTTTAAAACTGGATCTTTACAGTAACATCTACAGTGTCAGCTGTGGGGTAGGTTTGCTTAAGTAAGCTTGGATCTAGAGGGAGATAAAACCAGAAGTGGGATATTCAAAGCCATAGTACTTTTAATGTTCTATGTTGAGGCAAGCCTGCAGTCATGTGCACATAAAAAGCACTACACTCCAGTAGCATTGTTCTCACTGTGTCAATACTTCTGTGAAAGATGTAAGTTCCCAGAAAAAGTACAGTCATGAAATACAATCAGCCGGCCAACTTATACACAAAGAAAAGCAACCATTTGTAGGAATACACCATTCCTAAGAAGCTGTAGTTAATCATAAAGCATTTTAGGACCCTGGCAAAAACAGAACCAGAAAAAAATGCTATAACATATTTTTTAATTGGTTCATTTGCAAGTTTTCATTTCCACCTAAGAAAGAAAAATCTTAATAGATGTACTTTTGGACTCTGAAGTCATTCCACTGAGGATCTTGGTCCAGCTTCTAACAGTAGCTGTAATTTGTAAAGATCTAGTAAGAATGGAATGTGAAGATAATGGGCTCTGTCGGAGGAATTGTTTTAGCAGAGATTTTATATGCAAGACTAAATGCTGATCAACAGAGCATAATATTGTATTCTGAAGTGTGTGGGGAAAGCAAAATTAATTTTTTTTCTTCTTTCCTTCCCTCACAATGTGCCACAGCGACTGCATTTGCCTCCAGACTTGTCAGACACAGTGAGCCGTTCAAGCAAACAGGATCTGGCAGAATCCTCCAAGCTGCTGGGCCCAGGCTGTGGCATGATGGCCGGAGGCAAGAAGCACCTGGACTTCTAGGGAATCCTCCTTAGTAACTGCATGTGGAATTATCTGACACCCTAATTATGACTGCAAATAGCTTATGTAAATATTTTTCTTAATGATTTGACCCTCCAATCTTTAAAAAAACATGGGATTACAAAATGAAGCCTTCATTCTTCAGTTTGGGTTGTTTCGTTGTTTTTTTTCCACTAACTTTTGTACAAAAATAATACAGCAGAAATGCCGCTATTTGTCATTTTATTGCTGTTAGTATTTAAAAATACTAATTAATTTTTAAATAAACAACAAAAAATACCCAAAGTATGCTGTGCCTTCCTTAGAGTGGTCATTCATATGTGGACTATAGCGATGAAGTGGTGGTGATATGCATCTTGTACCCCTTAGAGTATAGAGCATGAATTCCTGTTATATGTGATACATTGCTCTGTTTTTCTGAAAAGGTCACCAAAAACTAAGTTTTTTTAAAGAATGTTTTGTATGCTTGTATATGAAACAGTTTGCATTTGTGCATCCTGTTTAAAGTGGTAAAGACAAAAATCATATTTGAGGGCTTTCGTCCTAATCACCCACACAATAGTTAGTATATTCAGGACTTGGTGGAGTGCACAAAAGCAACCGGGTAGACTGCTGTTCTCCAGTTCTCAATGACTGACATCAGTGTTGTGAAATTATGTCAACACACCAACTCCAAGATCGAAATTCGAGCTGGCAGCTACACTAATGCTGGGCTCCCAGGATGTATACTGAAGCCTGGTGAGCAGCTTATGTAATGTGGGTCTAAGACAAAGTGAAAAACTGAAATGAAGTCAGGTTTGCATTGTTTCACCTAAGCCCTTTGTTAACGATGAGTATTGGCTGAGCATGCTAATGAATCTCTAACCATGTAACATGTCTTGGGAACACAGCATCTGGAACAAGTTTTTATGTAAACACTAGGGTTTAGCGTCATAGGTCCATATTTTTGAAGGGTTTGACAAATCATAGGTACAAAGTGAAACTTAAAAAGCAACTTGCATGTATTTAAAGACTCAAGTTTTTTAAAAAGATGTATAACATCTATTGGCAGAAATTGAACTTTCAGATACATTTTCAAATAAATTAGAATATTTTGAAGCACCTTTAACTAACATTTTAAGCAGTTTCCTTTTAATATACCACAAATTATATTCTATTTGCTCTTGACAACATTGTAGAAAACAAAGACTAGATTTTTAAAACTGTCTAACCAATATGATGAATGTCAGTCACTTAAAAAAAAAAAGCCCACTGTAGCATAAACACACACTGTATACAGCTCTTATTCAGAATTAGAATAATTGAATCAATGACAGTGATTTGCCAGGATGTCAAATCTCTCCATCATACCCTGTCACTACCAGTTTATTTTTTGTGATAAAATCAAAAAGACAACTATTTTGTCACCACGACTTCATTAGCAGTTAAAAAAAAAAATCAGGTTTATTTTTTTTCATCCCTTTTAATTCTAAAGACACAAATTTTTCCCCATTTTCTTTTCAAAATAAAGTTTCAGAATTGATTTGTCAGTTAAAGTTAAAGGACTTTTATATTGAGGAGAGGTACTTTTAAGATTTAAAACAACTTCAGAAATTTGATTTTCTCTGTAGCTAACAAATCATATTGCACAGATATCCACAGAAGCCCAGCTGTCCTATAACAGATTGTGAATAAACAGAAGTGAATGTTTGACTGTTATAATAACTAACCTTCCTGTTACCTGGCTTTAGTTCATTTTACACAAACACACAACAGCACAATTATATGGCATTTGACTCTGAAAGGAAGTGTGAAGGCATCAGATCTGTAAATTGTTTAGAAAATACTTAATAGATCATTGCTTTGCTTCTTGGCTACTACATCTATGAAATTAACCATCAACTACTGGTAGATATGCACTTTACAAATAGATAAATTCCCTAGAAATTTAGTAAGCATATTTGAACCCTTAATTTAAATAGAAATTAAACTTTTCAAACTCAAATAAATAGAATTGGACTTTCCAAAAATACTACAATCCAACACTTTGTTTTTCAGATTCCCTTAGCATATTTTAATAATAATAATAAGTAAAAAGATGCTATTAGAAGCAGATATGTGATATTTTGTTTTGTTTTCCTCTGATAAAAACCCATTCTAAAAATATGACTTCCTTCATCTAGAAATTATCTGTTCACTATTATCCCAACAACATCCCACATGAAAATATTGGTCTTCAAAATGCTAACATATAATATATTTATATTATATGCTACCATATATCTGCATGTCTTTCTGATGTATCATGAAATGTGTACTCTATTCATAGATTTTTTTAACTTGTTGAGAATATAAATACTTGAGAACACTGTCAAATAGAGTATCTGTAATATCTCTATAGCCTTCCAGTATGTCTGGTGTGTGAACCCCAAAGCCCTTTGTGGTAGTTATTCTTGTGCTAGATCTGCCTTTAACATGAGGAAAATATTTTGACTACTGTAGGTTGCTCAGGTATAGGGCTCTGAGACCATCTACATTTGTCAACCACTGCTCAACTAAATCACTTTTCTTATCTTGTTTTTTACTTATTCTTTAGCACTGTGCCCAGGACCTTTTAATACTAGCACCAGAGCAAATGAAAATGCTTCACCAGCAAGGAGTGTTCTGCTGTGGATTTCCTGTCTTGTAATTTTAATGAATGGGACATACACAGACACCTACAGCAAAGGTGTGTGGAGAAACCCATATGGGTCAAGCTCATTATTAGTGTCATCTCTAAGACATCATGTTAATATATTCCAAAGATAGTCACCATCAACAGTATCAGAATTAAGCAATATAAACTCTAAAGATTTAGACCTAGAACTTGAAAAATGAGCAGTTTAGTTAGTCATCTATGACCAAGGCAAAAAAAAAAAAAAGTTATTGAGAAACAAAATAATATGTATAATTTGCCATCAATTAACTCAGTATAGAGACTCCCCCCAAAAAAAAATAAAAATACTTTTTCTTAAGAACATTAAGACCCAGAACATAAAGACATGAATAAAGATGACCAGTGCCATCCTGTGACAGCAAAAGCTAGCAGAACAAAGCTAAATGTTAACACCATAGAAGTAATTTCTAGGAAATCTATGATTTCATTTAGGCAGGAATTGGAGGGGATGTAAGCAGTGTTGAGGAGACAGTTGATCACCACTGTGTAAGAGTTGTTGGAATGTACAGCTATAGGGAGAGGAAATCCTTGGAATTTTCATTGCAGTGCAAGGCAAAGTGATTTTCACCTTCTCAACATGTGAGTCCAGACCACTTTGAAGGTTAAATGACCCTTTCACAGAGGTCATTCCTGCATATCAGATCTTTACATTACAATGCATAACAGTAGGAAATTACACTTTTGATATAGCAACTGCCATAATAAAATTATTATGGGGGGGTCACCACAACATGAGGAACTGTATTAAAGTGTCTCAGAATTAGGAAGGCTGAGAACTGATGGAGAGTGATTCAATTCTGATTCTGTTCACTTGATATCCCTAGGACAGTCAAACTTTGAGATAAAATGTAAGCTGTTTGCACAGAGGTTGTCCTGGAAAATGGTACTAGAACATCTCTGCATATTGCCAAATCTATAAATATATCTGTCAGTAAAATAAACAAATGAAATTGATTACTGGGAGTCAAAAGCCAATTCCTGGGCACTGGGACCACACAACCTGGGATACAGACAGCTCATCTCTCTAGGGTGGATTTGAGCAGAAGGCAAGGCTGCTGTTCTCATCCTGCTGGACCAGAGGCCTCCACAGCTGAGCATCCCTGCTTCAGAATATACTGGGCTGTACCATTGCGCCCGCAGTCTTGACCCTCTGAGGACTTGTATATGTGCTCAACTGCACACATCTCTCAGTTCTCACATAACTCCCAGATCTTACACCCAGAATTTCATGTGCTCTTCTCTGTAGTATGTGTACTTTGCTCTGCAGAGCCATGGCCTGCCTGACCCCAGTCCAAATCACAGCCAGTTGGAAACTGCGCCTTTTTTCTTTTTTCTGTTTTTTTTTTTCCCCCCCTGAGGAAGAAAAGTAAGCTACAACACAACCTTTTAATGACAGTTCCCTCAACACTTATCCCTCAGGGAATGGAGGCTGCAAAATGTCAGGAGGTGGAAATGTCTTCAAGGGTGATTGTAGCAATAGTATATATGTGCCATCAGGCAGTGCAGGCTGACATGGACAGAGACTACGAGCATCTCCAAAGATGAAGCAACGCTGCTAAAATAAAACTAACAGATCTAAGTGATCCATCCGTAAGGACTACCTTAACTACCAAATGGGGGATATCAAACTGCAGGATTATGTTGAAATCCTCAAATCATTTAGTTCTTACCATTTACCTTTGGGGATTTAAAAAAAAAAAAATCAGAATTCTAGTCCATGGAAATGTCTTTCTTTTCTCCATACGTTTCTCCATGTATAAATATTTTTAATCCAAATGGTCAGGATACACACATATTTTTTTCCTGGAGTTCACTGAAAAAAATATATCTAATTTGACTTAAGTGTTGTATAGAACAGACAGAAAATAACCGCAGGCCTTTTTCTAACCAACAAAGGCTTGTTTCTTTCTTCCATCCACTGCTTGGACTCACACTCTTGCCCTGCGTGCTGCCACTTTAAACATGATCAGATCTGTGCTTCTTTGCAAATAACAGCTGACCAACAATGGGCCCTGCTTCATAGATTTGGGGATGTTTGGCTTAAGCTGCCAATGACCGAAGGCCTTTAACTGCCACTGACCAGTCACAGTCTGCTTTGTTGTCTGTTGATGTGTCTGTGCCGGTTATTCCTTGACATGCAGCACTCCCCTCCACCCTCCAACCATCCCCAAAGGGGAACAGCTGTAGGGCTTCAATGGGAAAAGATGCCTCTTGTGCAAAGGGGAAGAGGGAGAGAGGCAGGAGCTTCCAGAGAGTCTTGCCGAGGAGCTCAACCTTCTTGGAAACCTTTGGAAACGCCAGCTCCAATTCAAGACACAATACCTAGTGAATAGCTTGTTGCATCTTTTAAATTATTTCTATACTTTGAGCTTTTTGCTGAAATAATTGGAAATATTGCTATTTTCTATACATGTTATGGGAATGCAGATCCACACAGCTGTATTTCCCCCACCCCTGACACCTTGACAACTTCTGATGTCTGTAAAAATTATTTCCTTGAGGACCATCAGGTTGTAAAATGGGGAGTATATGAAACTAACCATTGATTTGGGACGTTAACCTAATGTGGAAACAAAATTTGTAACACCACACTATAAGGTTAAAAAGAAAATAGTGTAATAAAGAAAATACAAAGGCTTTGGCATGGTTTTACAATCAACAATGGTTAACTTTGATATGTGTTTGTAAACAACTGCAAAACACTTGTTTTAAAACTCTTGCAAGCACTTTTAATTGATTAGGAATGAATTCTCTATGCACAAAATGATTGGACCGTGAACAGTAATACAGCTATATCTAAGAACAATTAACTCTTGCTGGCCAAGAAAGAAACAAATGATTGCATGGAAATGTGTATAAAACATCTATAGAGTATTCTTGTCAAATATAAATGAAATTAACTTTATTATAGAAATCATTCTGAGGATTTCTAGGGAAGACAAATACTTACATTTTGACATAAAACAAATTGGATTATATCGAAGACACACTACCTTTTAGCTATCAACTTCTCCTTGAATTTATATCTTACCCTTTTTTGCACATAAACTTCATCTTTTAACAACCTTTGGAAAACCAACAGATATTTCTTACATATATCTAGTGTGTGTTGTTCCAGGTTTAATTATATGCAAAGGAATGATACAAACTTGGAACATCAGTCCATAAACTATGAACAGATGGGTAGAAGTATTCGATATTTCTTGATAAAACTCTTAAATCCATGGCAAATCTTGTCAATCATGGTTTCCTTTAAACAACCACAGGAGCCAACACAGATCCAAGATTCACCAGCCTGTGTTGTTCTTTTCTTTGTTATACAAATGCCCATTTACAAATAATACACCAAAATTAATAAAAGTTTGGATACCAAAATGAAGATTTGTTCCAACTGATACCGTGCCTTCTGTATGCAAAGGTCCTTGTTTCTAGTCCATTCCCGGGCTCCAATACACAGTTGCAAAGTGAAGTGCTTCTCACAGCCATTTCTCTTTCTTTCCTGAACACCCAGCTTTTGTGTCCACATAGTCACTGACTGAATGAACACAATTTCCTCTGGATCACACGCTCTCTCTTTACTGTAATCGGGGCCAGTACTGAGACATGTCAGGTTCACTTCCAGGAACTTGGACAGGAACCGACACTCCAGGGGAAATGAGTCCTGTAAATGAATAATATTTTTTTTAAAAAAAGCTACAAGGGTAGACTCTAGAAGATGGCACACAGCATGAACACACAGACTTTCTAATACCCTGACACTTTATAGTTCTTCTTTTTTACTTTGTATTAAATTTTTAAAAAAATTCAGTCATTAGGGGGGAAAAGTGACCTTTTGAAACTAGAGACTATGTTCACACATACCTCATTACACCTAAATCAACCTCCCCAACATTTGGAAGTTTATCATCTCCTGGAAGACATCACGTGGTACCTCCTCAGCTGACATCAGGAAACCAGATGTAGAAATCTTCCAAAAAGCAACCACATCAAGCTCCCTGGACCCTGTCAACTGTCCAGCTCAGGCCTAGATGTCTTCTGAAAATTTGATCTTGGGCCTTGTCTTTATACACAATTTCTGTGATCACATTCATAATATGATAACATAAATGATGTCTCTTTTGTCTATATAGTGTCAACTCACTAACTTAACTCAATTTATCTGTCCAGTCAGTTTTCTCTAAAGGCAAAAGCAATATTAATGTTCACTTTAATGCAAGACCAGAAGTTTCTTTTCAAGTGATCAGCTGGCCAAAGAGGCCCAGTAGACCCCTACAGAGCTACAGAAAGCTCACCGGTCGAAGTGGTCCCCGAGGTGCCCATGGGCTGACTGTTCATGTGTGTTTGCATATGCGGAGGGGTGTAGGTATCATAACTCCGCCCATTTACAGAAGGGCTGGTGGGTAGCATGCAGGAATATGAAGAGGTCTGGCTGGGGACTGGGGGCTGCCAAGAGAAAGAAAAACCTGTTATTACTGGAACCACATCACACAACCATACCCTGGGGTTCCTCATCCCCAGGGCTTCTGCTAGCAGTCTTGCTCATTACTAATGCCACTTTGAAACGTACTAGAATTCCATATGAGCCTAAGCTTGGTTCTTCAGCAGCAGCCACCACCAGAGCAAAGCAAACTGCATGACAGATTTCTGAAGCATAGTAAATTCAAACATGCCCAGTTTGAACAGTCTGCCCTGTTTTACCTCTGCTGGAGTTACCAGCATGAGAGAGTTTTCTCTCTCCACAAACGTGTACCTATTTGAGAATGCTAAGATTCCCAAATTCCATAGTTAACTGTGAGGCAGAAAGCAATAAGGGGACTCTTTGGAGAGCTTGATGTAGGGATCTTGAGAACCTTCCAGTGCTGGACTTGGAGAAGTAGAGGTTTTTTGAAAACACCATAATAATGGAGTCAGATTAAAGAGCTCAGGAATGTCAGTGAACAAATCTAACTTAAACACACTCTGAGAATTAAATGACTTCTTAACTAACCCAAAGTCATGACTGAGTCTAATCCATAAAACTGTGTTGTTGTCTTCTAAGCATTAAAAATGGAAATGTTGAGGAGATAAACTTCTCTCATAACTAAACAAGAATTAATAAAATATGCAGAACCAGGACACCCTCTGTGGGAGCCCCCAAGGGTCATCTGAGGTCAGAAAAGTCATGAGGTGAACCAATAGAAGCATAGTGTCTGCCATAGCTGCTCCACTCTGCAAATACTTGACATCCCAAAATCCTTATTCACAAAGACTGACACCCACTGGCAAAAAGTCCAGAGGAAGACACCCACTCTTCCAAGACATACAGGATTTGGGTCAACAGGATAAAGCCATTGACACAGAGACCACAACCTCCCCATTGTAAAACTTGAGGAATTTTCTCAGAACTGTAAAATCACAGATCATTTTTATTTTCTTTGTTTAGTGAAGTCATTTACTTTTATAACTGTACAATTTTATAATTTTTAAAAGTAAATGTTTGAAATAAATCAACCCAATATACGTCTTTATATGTAGAAGCAAGTTTAATACAATCTAGCATCTATCTAATTATTTCATCTTTTTTCCATGTGCACATTATGTCCTTCTTACAGAAACCTAGATGTTGCTCTAATATATAACACTGTACAGCACACTCTGTGGCCTCATTGAAGTCAGATAGTGACAGCTCATGTCAAATGTAAAGACAATCATGCCTAAAGGGTCCTGCCAGTATTTCAGCTTTCATTTGTCCCTAATTCCTACAATCACTTCCTCTAGGCAATCTGACTTCTGGAAAATTCCAAGATGGTTATAACAATACTAACTAATGGACTGTTGGTACCTTCATTTGCATCGCTTGTACTATGGCCAATAAAAACCAGATGCAATGGAAAAGAAGCATGTGAATAAGTCCTTCGGAGTTGCCTATCTAGATGTTCCAATATTGGTCTGAAGACTGGAAGACGTTTAATTTAAATTCCAAGCCTGGCAGAAGATGTTCAAGGGAGAAAAAACAATCCGTGTAACCCTAGTGCTGTTTTTCAGCAAGGACTCCTGCTGCAAATCTCATCCAATGAGGCATATCTATATAAGG
Organism: Sigmodon hispidus; assembly: GCA_004025045.1. Classification (NCBI taxonomy): domain Eukaryota; kingdom Metazoa; phylum Chordata; class Mammalia; order Rodentia; family Cricetidae; genus Sigmodon; species Sigmodon hispidus. The sequence goes on from PVIH01005310.1 coordinate 125,555, forward strand.
ATTACATAAGCCAGAGCCTCAGGAACACTTATGTAGAAGACCCATCAAACTGCCCCAAGCAAGAATCCGCCCAACAACAAAGGTCACAGAGGTCCAGTACATTTCAGAAACACTGTACAACTAACATTAGAAACTTCCAGCTGAATTCAGGACCCACCCCTAAGAGCACAGGCCAGGGTACTATACTCAAAGTACCATCAGCTTTCTAGGCAGCAAAACCCACTACCAACCAGTCACACCAGCTACAGCTGATCCACATTAAAGGTCAAGCAATGGGGGCTGGAGAGATGGCTCAGAGGTTAAGAGCACTGACTGTTCTTCCAGAGGACCTGAGTTCAATTCCCAGCAAAACCACATGGTGGCTCACAACCATCTATGATGAGGTCTGGTGCCCTCTTCTGTAAAACTGTATGCATAATAAATAAATAAATCTTTAAAAAAAAAAAAAAAAAAAAAAAAAAAAAAAAAAAAA